>VDFB02327407.1:21709-105895 GCA_007258455.2 Sequoia sempervirens
CTCTATGAATGAATTCCTCAAAAGGATTGTTGTATGATGGATGTCCAATATTTGTTTCATTGAAAGGGTTGTTGGAGGTAGATCCCATGTTGGTATTGTTGTGAGTTGTATGTGAAGTTGAATTTAGGTTCATGTCACTAGTATGGTTATAAAGGTCATCTCCTTTTCTAAAAAGTTCCATGTCTCTTCTCCTTTTTAGTAATGTAGTCTCAACCATGTAAGATTTTCTCAGAAAAAAAGGGGAAATGCAAATGATATGAAACTAGGTCTATGGATGGAAACGATATGGCACTAAGTCTATGTTTTTTTGGATTTTTTTGGATATAAGAATTGAGGAATGTTCTAATGGAATGTGACAATAATGTCTAAAGGGGATGTTGGATGTCCAATGCAAGGTGACAATGATGTTTATGAGGGGTGCAAAGTGGTAGTAATGTCTAAGAGGAATGTATAATGTAAGGTAATAAATGATGGTGTCTTAAAATGAGAGAGTTTTGATATGTTATGGAAATGTCTAAGTATGCTATGATGTGTTCTAAATGCAAGGGGTAAGAAAGCTCTAAAGGTAATCATCTTTGGGAGATTTCAGAAGAGGTTACTAACCATCCAAAGTTTAGCCAATGCTTCAATTTGAATTGTTAAAGGACCTTTTGTGAGACCAAGTGAAATGACAAAGAGACAAAGTGAGTTTCCCAAGCTAGACTTATGAGCTGGAAAATACTCAACCAAAATGAAAAAGACTATAAGTGTGACAAGTGACTTGGTTCAATGACAATCTTTTCTTGAAGAAAAGGTTGGTACAAAGTATGGAAAGTTGGCCTATTTTGAAATCTACAAAGATAATGACCTAAGTGTTTGACTAAGTTGAAGGTGATTAGGAATCCTAAAATGTAGCTAAAGTTTGCAATGGTATGCCTATTGTTAAGACTAAATGACAAACCTAAAGGTACAATGGTGGAAAATTTGAGCAAATCTTTCTAGTTTTTTGTACAGAGATCACTATAAAAAGGGGGGAAGAGATAGATATTGAATGTTTGATTTCAGATTGTGACAATGATAGTTGTTTTTATGAGTGATAGGAAGTTGTGGTGTTTTAGTTTACAGTTGCATTGCAGAGGATAGATGTGATGTTTTAGACAACAATTGTGTTGCAGGTTTAATAAATGCATTTTTTATCAGCAGTTGTGTTTCAAGTTTGACATATGCATTATTTAATAGTCAATTTCAGTTTATAGAGTCTTAGTTGTGGTTCATAGTGAACAAATTCTGGTTTTTTGCAATTTTGACAAGGTTGTAAATTTTTTCCAGTCTGATTATGGTTTTCCAAATTGTAGAGGTGTTTATTTGTTCATTTATTCAACAAACACTTTGGAAAACACTTTTCTTTTGTCTTGGGTTGTTTGATATAAGCACTCTAAAAACAAGCACAAATCCTATGGTTGGCAAGGACAATATCCATTGGGTTCCCACTTGGATTTCTCCAGCCACACCTATTCAGAGCAAATAGCCTAGGAACTTTGTAGCGTAGGCTCCCCCTTACAGTGCACTCACTTCTCAGGTATACCAAGTTCCAAATTCTCTAAGACCACAAGGATCTCAAGAAATTTTCCATCTCTACAATGAATCACAAAAGTGTGGGATGACTTCAGAGGTCCGACCTCCTATGCCAACAAATAGAAGGATTTTGGATTACTACACAAATATTTTTAGTAAGGGGATCCAGTTTAGGGGATACTATGATAAACTCCCTCAGCAGGTAACCCTTATAACAAGGGATTTTCGCATAATAAATCTACTAGGGGAGAGCTATCACATATCATCTTTATCCCCATCCCATCTTATAATCCCTTGTCATTAGTATCGAGCTATAGGCTACTCCCCATGAAATCCAATGTCATCTACCTTATCACCATCACTTCTGCTTCTTTTGCACATCTTTTCAATCTCCTATCCTTTCTCATCATTCATCTCTCCATCATATCATCTTTCCAATTCATTTTGATGATTTGGATAACTATCCCATCCCTGAGCTTTGTGATCACCATCATCCTATCCAATCCACCAAGTCTATCTTGTCTCATCCTATTGGTCTCATCATTTTATCCGCTTATCATGGTTATCACATCATCCTTTATCCATCATTTGTCTTTGGCTTTTGTCAAACTACGTTGCCCCTGCAATTTCACAAAGGCAAGGTTAATCATTTGATCCACCCTCGGGGCTCCTTTATCATCTATCATCAGAATTTTAACTCCTTTTATCCATCCAGTCTTTGTCATCCATTGAAGTCTTCATTATCCTCCTTCCACTTTTATCGATGGTCAATCATCAGTCTTTTATCAAACTATGAGGGCTCTGCACTTTCACGTAGGAAAGGCTAATCTTTGATTAGCCCCTGAGTCCCTAGGTCTTTAGGGTGTGTTAGTCTTGTGTCTTGTGTCTCGTCTCATGTCTTTTCATCAAGTATGTCCTTATCTAGTTGATTCTTCACAAAAAAGATCTACCAGTATCATTAGATCCAATCAATTTTGAATATCCTACGTCATTTCAATCTTTTAGTTTAGTATCCATATTTGGTCTCAATAAGATGCATCCTCCCTAACAAACCTCATTAATCCCATCCATCCCCTTGATCCTATGGCAAAGGACGTTCAAAATTGATGGTGATCTTTTGATACTTTTGGATTTTGTTTATCACTTGAGCTCCCTATCATCACTTGTCAAGCCCGCCATGATCTATCATATTATGGTGTGTTTAGAAAGGTTAACATAGGGGCATATCTTGATATTTTTATTTTTGTTGTTGTCTTTTTGGTTGTCCCATGTAGTACCCACCAAGATCCTCGAGGTCTTGTGTTACGTTGGGACATCCTCTTATGCTTATGGTTATCCCAATACCTGGCCCGACTAAGGTCTTCGTGACTTTGGGGTGTTGGGATAGCCTTCTTATTTTTTGTGTTTGTTTCATGCATTAGACACTAATCCGCCTTGGTTCCACATACCCTGCCACTTGGTGTCTTATGAGCTATAGCAAAAATCAATGCTCCAAAAATGGAAAATTGCATTAGGATTGCATTTCATCTCCCCCATCCATTCATCCTTCATCAATCTCCCTCCCATATCCATCCAAACTCTTATCCTCATCTCTTCAATCTTCTTAGAATAATATAGATTGGTTATTCTAAGCATCTTGTCCCCCATCATTTTTATTCCTTTCATCTATCTCACATCTCAATCCAATCCTCATCAATTCAATCTTGCACAAATCATCTCATCACATCCTTGGTCTTGTTCCCATCCTTGCTACAAGCCTTGATCTGATCATCGTTGTCGTCATTGGCATCATCGGGACGTATCCTTCCCTCATCAACAACCCTTTCATCAGGATATATCTTTCCCTATCCTCATGTTGTTTCAGGATATCTCATTCCATCATCGAAAACACTCTATCTATCATCAACCCATTGTGGCTTGTAGCTCGAATGGGGCAACATCACATTTTTCCTTAAATCCATTTGTGCTTCATCCATTTCCTACCACTTATCATCCTCTCTCTATCCATCACTTTGCATCATCTTCCCCATCCACTCTCTCATCCATTTCGAGAGCACACCCATGTTCTCTTGAACCTGCATGTCCTCTGGAGGAGGGATCCTCAATCCCTAACCTTCATCTTCACCCCCATCATCTTCCTTCCCATTCACTTCTTTGATGACTGGGGCATCTTTCCCAATCTAACCATCTTCTTTCGAGTTCTATTTTTTAATATTCTTTGAAATGATGCTACTTCGTAACACCATCTCAAAGAGGAGAAAATGTAGACACCTAAATTTGGACACTTACATTGGTCCAAATTTATCCCTCTTCGTCTAAACACCCTCTTGTTCACGTTAATTAGGTAATATTGCTATTATCTATTTAATATCCTTAAATTCCTCTAAACCCCTAAAGTATTTAGTTAACAATTAAATACCTTACTCCCTTACTCCTCCTTTCATAAAATGAATTAAATAAATATGACATTTATTTAATTCTTAACATGTCACATCACTTTCACTAAATCTTAATTAAACTCTTAATCTCTTCATTAGGGATGTGCACATGCCTAATCCTTGATTAGGATGTGTCACATCCTCCAACTTTTGCAATTTGGATTCTAATCTTCCTTAACCACTAATTATCTTCTAATCACTGATTAGCTAATCTAGTCAACATCTTGGTCAACTCTCCCCATTCCCCAAGGAATTTTTAATTCCTTTTTATTCATCCAAGGCTCCTTTCTTCCACATGTGAATTTTTAATTCACTGTTATTCCTTCAAGGAATCTTCTCTTCCCCATGCAAGTTCTAGAACCTTTGACTTGTCACATCACATGTGCCAAAGTCTTCTAGAATCTCGGACTCATCACATCAAGTCACATGTGGGTAGGTACTTACTTTTTAGGCACCTTGTCTTATCCAAGGTACTTTCCACCTCTCCCTTTGGAACCTTGTCTTATCCACAAGATTCCCAAATCATGTGAATTTTAAATCCACTTTTTATTTTCCCAAGATCCTCCTCTTCCCCATGTGATCATTGAGAGGTCACATCATCCATTTTCCAAGGCACTTGTAAGTACCTCTACATCATTTGTACCCACTCCACCTTATGTGTATTTATGACACATCATCTACCACATGGAAAGATGTGAGGGCTTGTGAGTCCTCAACCCACTACAACCCTTCATCTTGTCCATTGTGGAAAGATCTTAACCATCCATTCTTTTAGGGCTTCTCTCCATAAAATGAAAGATTCTTCTTTCATTCTAATGAACATAATTCAATTTTTATTCAGCAAGCATTCAAATCCAACTCTCTCAAGCATTCAATCCCTCATACTTACATCTTCTCATATCCACCATTGTTGAACATTGAAGCTTTCATCCTATCCATTGCATTCATCTACCCAACTACCCACTTTGCTCATTGGAATCCTCATCAAACCATCATCATTTTGAATCCATTTGCATCCAATTTAGCACATCTTGCCATCAGAGGAGCACACAAGATCAACCATCAAGATCCAACAAAAGGATCGATTCAAGACAAGGTATAATCAACTTGTTATCTTTATTTTGTTTTGAATCCAACTAGGCTAATCGTGAGGTGTTAGGTGTTGTTTCCATTGTCTTTGCACTTTTCCTTGTATTATCTAGACTAGGGGATTTCACCTGATCACAATGAATATACGGGATGCCCTGGTGATGAAAAGAACTTAGGATTGGTTGGAAGGAAAATGGTGACAAGTTGCAGGTTCTATTCAAGAACCAAAATATTCTCAGGAAAATGAATAGGGGTCCAATCAAAAAATTACAGTGGGCACATCATCAGGGAGAATGGCTACAAGGTCTTCCAGTGCAAATTCACAGTCTGAGGGTGATGGTGAGAAGCCCGAGGAGATGATTAAATTGAAGTCAATATGTGAACAGGACAACCCATCTACCCCTACTCCTAGAAAGAAGTTCAATCAAACAAAACCTGTGCCTCAAGATTCTGATGCTATTTTTTAGGCAAATTGTTGAAGATAATACTTTTCCTCCATTGTCTAAAGTAATCTCTTCCCTAGTGGAGAATATACTCATTACTCTTAGTGAGTCCAGATAAATTTCTCTAGGGAATAAGGATTCTGCTTTGATTGAAGCTTCCCCAGTATGGTTGAGAAAAGTAGTAGAGAAAAAGAGAAGTACACTCCTACAACAATAGTTGGAATAGATATAGTTGCAAAGTTTCTCCAGACTTCTTCAAGGCCAAAGAAAGCTTAGAAGATGTCAAGGATGCTGACTAATCCTACATTTGGTAATCAAGTGTTGGAGATTGCAGATCCAATAAAAGATCTACATGAAAATTAGATAACAGTAGCTGACTACAAAATCACACATGTTGACATGGGGCCTCAAACACTTGAAGGGGATGTGTATCATGCTAATTATTTGGTCAATGCCTTGATTAAGTAGGTAAAGGAAGAAAGGAAAGAAAAAGTGGAATTGCAGTCCCAGGTTCTTGATTTGAAGAAATTTATTTCTTCTATAGTTCCCCCTTCTATATCTAGTGGAGCCTCAAGTTCTCAGGAAAAATCTATTGATGAGTCCAAAATGTAGTTGATCAAAAAGAACCTAAGCTATTCAAAAAGTGCCAGCGAATGGATCAATGAAATTATTGAAGAAAATGACCTCTTTATCAGTAAGTCTATGCTTTTCTATACCCAAGTTGTTGATAAAAGGAAGGAATTGATGGTAGAGCTGCAAAAGATTAGAAAAGATCAAACTAGTCTCTATGTGCTTTCAAAAGAAATCAAAGAGTTGATTTCCATGGATCGAATGAAATTAATCAATGAACAAATCATGAGTGATCCAAAGGAGTTAGAACCTTCATGGCCCAATTCATTGGAATAGAAATTAAGTGTTTATGACACCCTAGTAAAGGAGATTTCTATAGTACTCAAAAGGTACCTAGATATGCTAGTGGAGATCAAAGGAAATTTCATGACCTTAAAGTCGAGATAACTGATGAGTTTGATGAGAAGATTCTAGATTCAAAGGAAATTTGTCTAAAATTTAAAGAAATATTCAACAAGGAAATGACTGATCCTATCACCATGACTAAAGAATCTTACTTGAAACTCAGTAGATTGCAAATTTATCTCACTTCCTTTAAAACTAAAGCAAGTAGAAGGTCTGACACTTTGAACAAGTCTAAAGTAACTCTAACCAAAATAAAAACCAGGCTACAAATTACCACAACTCCAAGGAGCAAAGAGTTACTTACAATTATTACCAAGTATAGGGACTACAAAACCAGGATGAAGGTGCAAGAAAAGCAGTTGTAGCAAGAAGCGGTTGAAGATTTGGAAGATGAAGAGGCCGAGGTGGTGAAAGGTGATGCATAGTTAATTTTAGTATTCCACGACACTTTCTTTAATTTGGCTCTTTAAGTTTAAAACTCTTTTAATCATTCAGTGTGGTTACTTTCAAGAAATCGTTACCAAATACAATTGGTTGATGCTTTAAATATGGATTCGGCTGATGTGATTTAGATCTTTTGGGAAAACTTTTATTTTCTCATTAGAGCAATCTGAACATTTTCTTTTTGTTATTTTGACATAGAAGACAATGGTGGAATTTATGCATTCATAATCTTTGAATTATGGTGTATGAATTTGTTCTAATTATGTTGAATGGTTTGCCAACATTTAATCTATGATTTTAGTAATAAATATTTTGACTTGTTGCATCACTGTAGTATCATTTATCTATGAATAAGGATTTTGTGGTAATATTTGATTTCATTCTAGTTGTGAATTATTTTCAGTTTTAGTGTATGAAGTTGAGGAATACCTTTAAATATTTTTGGTTAAAATCCCCCTCCTTTATTTTCTTTTTGGTTAAAAGCAACAATAGTTAAAAATTATTCCTTGAATATCAAATGAAGGTAGCCACTACCTTTAAAAATAAGCAGAGAATCGGTCTGAGAATTATGTGATTACTGATTCAATTGTGGTTACATTTATCACCTTAGTGGGCGTGAGAATATAGAGTTAGGTGGTAACTCTGTCAACCAACAAGAAGAAAGGGGAAAGCTTCTAGATGCGGTAAAAAGTGGAATCAAAGTAAAGAGAGGGCCAACAAAGGAAAATATATAGTAAATTTTTTGTAAGGGAGCCATGAAATTTTAGTTTAGAGCATAACTAATGCTATTTATTGTTGGAAAAGAGGTAGTTCAAGAACAACTGGTTCACGTCCTTAATGGATAACCACATAGGACAATTCAAAGTAGGGAAGATGACTGCATTTTTGAGTCTTTTACTTGTGATAATTCTATCATTTAGTGCAAGCCAAGGGAAGGTACCCACTTTCAAAAAACAAAATTTATTCCAACACAAATTTGTAGGCTAGTTATTCACTACTGCTAAGAAGGTTATATCCTAGTAACTAAGTTTGAATAAGTATTATCCCATTTTGGAAGGCATCCATGAGAGTTCGTTAGGCTTGGGAAAGTAGAAAAAAAATCCTTTTTTCAAATTTTTTTCTGACATTTTGGCTACGGGTGATCAGGTAGTCTTGTAGATTTTTCCATTTTACATTTGTCAAAAGATAATCAACTAATAATTTTATGTAGTCTAAGTTCACTTTTTCATGTCATATTTATATGAGAATTAGTTAAATCCAATTGTGATGATGTGTTTAGGATTTTAGGTTAAGATTAGGATTAGGTTTAGGATTATGGTTAGGTTTAGGGTTAGGTTTAGGGTTAGGCTTAGGGTTAGGGGTACAACCATAGTTAGGGTTATGATAAATAGATTAGGATTAGGTTTAGGGTGAGAGTGAGAGTTAGGGTTAGGGATAAGGTTATGATTACAATAGGGGTTAGGGTTAGGGATGGGTTTAGGGTTACAATTACGATTAAGATTAGAGATTTGGTTAGGGTTAGGGTTAGGATTAGGTTAGGGTTAGGTTTGGGGTTTTACGTTACAGTCAAGGATTTGGTTAGGGTTATGAGAAATAGGTTTAGGTTTAGGGTTTGATTTTAGTTTAGGGTTATAGTTAGGAACAAGGTTAGGATTAGGGTTAGGTTTAGGATTAGGATTATGGTTAGAATTATGAGAAATAGGGATATGGTAAGGGTGATGGTTAGGGTTAGAGATAAGGTTATGATTACAATAGGGGTTTAAGGTTAGGGTTGGAGTTAGGGTTAGTGTTAATGTTAGGGTTATGGTGAGTGTTAGGTTTAGGTTTAGGGTTAGGGTTATGGCTATGGTTAGTGTTAGGGCTACAATTATGGATACAATTAGGGATTTGATTAGGGTTAGGGTTAGGGTTTTGAGTTACGATTAGGGATTTGGTTAGGTTTGGGATTATGATTATGGTTAGGGTTAGAGTTAGGGTTAGGGTTAGGTTAGGGTTAGGGTTAGGGTTAGATTTAGGGTTAGGGTTTTGGGTTACAATTAGGGATTTGGTTAGAGTTAGGATTATGAGAAATGGGTTTAGGTTTAGGGTTCTAGTTTAGTTTAAGGTTAGAGTTAGGAACAAGGTTAGGATTAGGGTTAGGTTCAAGATTATGATTATGGTTAAGGTTATGAGAAATGGGGTTATGGTGAGGGTGAGGGTTAGGGTTAGGGATAAGGTTATGATTACAATAGGGGTTATAGTTAGGGTCAGGGTTGGAGTTAGGGTTAGGGTTATGATTAGTGTTAGAGTTAGGGTTATGGTTATACTTAGGAATGTGGTTAGGGTTATTGTTAGAATTATGGTTATTATGAGTGTTAGGGTTAGGGTTATAGCTAGGGATTTGGCTAGGGCTAGGGATAAGGTTAGAGTTAGGGTAAGGGTTAGGGTTAGGATTATGAGAAATAGGTTTACGATTATGGTATTTGGTTGGTGTTAGGGTTAGGATAGGGTTACAATTAGGGTTTAGGGTAAGATAGGTTTAGGTTGTGGGTATGGTTTAGGGTTAGGGTTGGGGTTAGGGGTATGGTTAGGTTTAATGCTAGGGTTATGAGAAATATGGTTAGGTTAGGGTTATGATTATGGTTTTTGGTTAGGGTTAGGCATAGGTTAGGGGTATGGTTAGGAATTATGGTTTATGATTTAGGGTTAAGTTAAGAGTTATGGTTATTTTTAGGATTAGAGTTAGGAATGAGATTAGGTTTTAAGGTTACAATCCAGGTTTTGGTTAGGATTAGAGTTAGGGTTATGTTAGGGTTGAGTTAGGGTTTGATTTTGCATTATTGTTAGGGTCAAGGTCAGGGTTAGGGTTAGGAATAGGGTTATTGTTGGGAATAGAGTTGGGATCAAGGTTACATTTTAGGTTTACGATTAGGATTATGGTTAGGGTTATGGTTTGAGTTAAAGTTAGGGTTAGTTTAGGGTTACAACTAGGGTTTATAATTTATGTTTAGGTTTAGAGTTATACTTTGGTATTAGGTTTTGGATTAAAGGGTTATGGTTTTGGATTAAGGTTAGGGATTTGGTTAGGGTAAAGGTTGGGGTTAAGGTTAGGGTTATTAGAAATAGATATAGTGTTAGGATTAGGGTTAGGGTTAGAGTTATGATTAGTGTTACAGTTAAGGTTATGGTTATAGTTAGGGATTTGGCTAGGGTTATTATTAGGTTTAAGGTTATGGTTAGTGTTAGTGGTTAGGGTTAGGGTTACAATTAGGATTTGGTTATGGTTAGGGTTATGATAAATAGGGTTATGATTATGGTTAGGTTAGGGTTATGATTATGATATTTCATTAGTGTTAGGGTTATTAGGATTACGATTAGGGTTTATGGTAAGGATGGTGTTAGGTGTGGGTATGGTTTAGGGTTAGGATTGGGGTTAGTGTTATGGTTACATTTAGTGTTAGGGTTATGAGAAATAGGGTTAGGATTGGGGTTATGTTAGGGTTACAATTATGGTTTTTGGTTAGGCTTATGATTAGGGCTTATAGTTTACGATTTAGAGTTAAGTTAAGGGTTATGGTTATTGTGGGGATTAGAGTTGGGAATATATCTAACCCTATAAACTAAGCTTACATATAAACCTAAACCATAAACCATAATAGTAACCCTCACCTAATCCTAACCCTAACCATAAACCATAATCATAACCCTGGCCTCAACACTCTTATTATTCAATTCAAATATTTATTTCATTAATCACCTACATTAACCATAATCATAACACTAAATATAATCATATCCCTAACCCTAACCATAACCCTAATAGTAACCATAATCCTAACCCTAAAAATAATGATAAAATAATTAAAAATAATAATATTTACTTTATAATAATTATAATATAATTACATATTATGTAGACATATGCCAAACAATATGGTGGGTGGCACGAGATCGTTGGCAGAGGTTGCAGAGTAGGAATGTTCAATGGAGTAGCTTCATCAAAGGGTTAGAATCATGGAGAAGTGTTTAGAGGAAAATAGTGTTGGTGGTGGCACAAGCTTGGTAGGACGACAAAATAAAAGCCTTTTGGGTGGTCACCATGCCACTGAAGCCAATGTCATTCCACTAGGCAAAAAGGACCCTACATGTCAAATTAGTAGATGCCTCAATCTAGACCCTATATGGAGACCTCCAAAAGGCCTTAATTTCATTCTAACAATTGGGTCCATGCTTGGGGAGTGAGATGCGAAAATAAATTGGAATCACCTCAGTGTGGATCACAAGAGAGAATATTTTTCACAACATTGGTATTATAGGAGGCCCCACCCTAGGAAACCAATAAATTACTCTAGGACTTCACTCATGGATCTTGCTAAGGGGGTTGATATGGGTGGATGGGAAAAAATAATGGCAAGATCTTGAAGCGGCTCAACCTAATCATTGGAAGGGGAAATCGCCAAAATGGAATTCAGGGAAGCACATAGAAAATGACAACCTGGTTAGGAAAATTTCCCACTTTTCTATTGAAGAAATTACAAACAACTTGAACAAAGGATGAAATTTGAGGAACGAAGATCATGTGGAGCAGAATCAAGAAGACGTGTAAGCTAAATCTAAAGAAATGAGAGATCTTGTTGTTTTTGGAAAAGGGATTATTATCAATGAGCCTAGATGAAATGGAAAGGTGATGATCATCCCCAATAAAACCCTACAAAACTCTAAGGACATGTTGAAGGAGCACACTTTCTTCACGAAGTGGGGAGGGGTGGATGCTCTGTAGAGAAAATGGTGGATTGGTGGAGAGACCAATGGGGCAAAGAGGTATGTATCAAAATTTTGGCTTGTAATAAATTCTTCTGGTGATATGTCCAACACCACAATTGAAACAAAGCATCATGTTTGAAAAAATCCTACAAATGGATGAAATATGGTTTTACATTAAAGAGTGGGAAACAAATTTCAACTCCCACAAACATGAATTGGATAGAATGAAAGCATGGGTAAATATACACAACCTGCCCCTAGAATATTGGGATGAGGTCTTAAACATGATATGGAATTAATTGGGCACTTATATTGGTGTGGATAAAACCATACTTCATGGAGAAATGAAGACCTAGGTGAGAGTCCATGTAGAAATTAGCTCAGTTAGTTCACGCTTGGATGAGCTAGAAATCATCATGGAGGAGGGAAAGTGGTACTAGGAAATAGGATGGGATCTCATAGCTAGAAAGATCCCCACCTTTATGAAGCCTAAATCCATGAATAGGGAAATAGATCCCAATGGGGGTAATTTTGGTGATTCAGAAAGTGGATCTAGAAAAAGTGAGCTAACTCCAATGGACAAGGAAAGTCACGGTCAAGAGACAAATTTGATTTCCCTTCAAGAGTGTGGTGGATATGAGAGTGCAAAAGAAGAATATTTTGCTACAACAGAGAATGTACAAGGGGTTCTAAAATGGTCCATAAACCCATATGAAGAAGAGGGGACTAGGGAGGAAGTCATAGGTTTGGAAGAAATCATGGAAGTTGGTTGTGAACTGATGAGCTATGTAGCTCTTACAAAGGAAGAAGTAGAAATTTAGATTCGAGAGATGATAATAGTAGTAGCCTAGAGGATCAAGCTTTGAAAGATAGTAACCCTCTAGAAGAAGGAGAGGTGTGAGAGTTTGAAGAGAAGTCATCTTTGCTGGAAGTTAATGTAGATCCCCAATCACCCCAGTGACTCAGGGGAAAATGGAATTAATATCAAGGAACAAGGGTAGGAATTCATTAGACTATGGAGAAGGAAGGATGAAGGGTAGGTTGTAAAACATATAAAAGAGAGTTATAGATGGCGATGTAAAAGGCCAAAAATAGCTTTCCATGATGCTAAGATTAGGGAAGGGAAGTACCCTTCCTAAGGAGCAATGAAGATCATATCATGGAATGTTAGGGGCTTAAATGCCCCTAACAAAAAGCATCCTTTAAGGTGCCACATGGATACATCAAAGGTTGATGCCCTCATGTTCCAAGAGATGAAACTAAGCAATACAAAAGTGGAAATTTTCAAGAAAAAATGTAAAATATGGAACATTGAGCAAGTGAAAGTTGTAGGAGCTTATGGGGGTCTAATTATGGTTTGAAGGCCCCAAGCAGTCTATGTAGAAAATATAGTGGGAAATATTAATTGGTTGGCCTACAAGGTGAGAAGTCTATCATCAAATTTGGTTTTCACATTAATCAATATATATGGCCCCTCAAGTTGCATCAAAAAGAGGGAATTATGGTCGGAGCTTAGTGTTTTTTGCAGCATGGTATCCCCTGAGCATTTCATTTTAGGGGGTGATTTCAATGCGATCCTACACAATGAGGATAAAATGGGGGGTATGCAAAGAAAGTGCCAATCCCAAGTGGAATTTAAGAATTTTTTAAGGGGAAATGATCTATTTGAAATTCATATGGAAAATGGGAAATTTACATATGGATGAATAGGAGGTTGGGTTTTAGCCATTTTGTAGAAAAATTGGATAGATTTTTGTTTAAAGGAGCTTTGGGAGCTTTTCCATTCACCCTTGAAGGAAATATTTTACCCCTATCAAGATCATATCACTATCCCATCAAATTGGAAATAATGGGTGAAAAGAGACCCATGAGGTGTTTCTTTAAATTTGAAAACATGTAGCTCAAGGATCAAAATATTCTAGGGATGAAATTGACATCTGGTGGAATGGGTAGAAAATTGAGGGTACCAAGATGTTTGGTGTAGTATCAAAGTTGAAACTTCCCAAGCAACAATTAAAGGAATGGAACAAAACCCATTTCAAGAACATAGTTGAATCCAAATGCAAGCTAGAGGAAGAGTTATCAATGCTAAATGAAGAAATATGTATTTTAGGAATGGAAAATGAAAGGTTCCTGAAGGAAAAGGAGTTGCTCAAAGAATAGAACGTGGAGGTGAAAGAGGAAGTGTACTAGAAACATAAATCCAAGGGGATTTGGATGTCAAAAAGAGATAAGAATACTAAATATTTCCATAACAACACTAAAGCCTAAAGAGAAGTCAATAGAATCATAAGTCTATGGGGAGCTGATGGCTCAATTGTTGAGTCCCCTGAGGGAATTTCCAGGGAAGCAATCACTTATTTTGAAGATCTATTAAATAACATAGGATGATCAAGTATTGTATCACAAAATCAGCTCTTAGATGTTATCCCATGACTAATTTATGAGAGGCAGAACAAGACGTTGATGAGCGAATTTATGGTAGAAAAAATTAAGGTTGTAGCCTTCTAGCTTCATCTGGATAAAGCACCTAAACTGGATGGGTTTTCAGTCATTTTTTTCAAAAATATTGGAGCTTCATGGGAAGTGAAGTGGTGGCTACCATAGAGGACTCAAGGAGCTTAGGAGTGGTCCTAAGGGAAATGAATAACAACTTCACTGCTTTGATTCTTAAAAATGAGAAGCCAATCGAAACATAGAAAAAGCAAAACCCTAGGGTTTAGGCACTTTTCCTAAGAATTTCATGTAGGATTTAAGGTAGTGGGGGTTTGATGGATTTGGACAAGATACATAATTGAATTACATCCTAAAAGGTGAGTCAAACTATCCTTGACCAATCATAAATGGATTTAGAAATGAAATGTAATGATTCAATTAGCCTAATGATGCAAATTACTATTCTAATACAAATACAACAAACATAGAAAGTCATAGACAAAGTCAAATTGCAAAAATGGATAGAGCGGGACATTGTGCACTTGTGGTGTAAATTTTGAGCTGAAAAATAGAGGACATAGGCACCCTAGGCACCAATTTCCTTATAGGGATAATTCAGATCTATTTTTGCAGTCCTTAGGTGCTAGATCAAAGCTTCAACTTTTCGCTTGTCACACTATCGGATAATTTTGTAATTGAGTTTTTGTTTGTTTTCAAGATGTAGGGTTTTGATTGAAACAATGAATAATTGATCTTCAAACTTGCTTTAATCATCTTTAAACCTAAAACCTACACATTCAAAGAGAGAAGAAAGGTTGTGCCATTTAGGGTCTTGCCTTGCTCAAACCCCGTGTTATTGTTTCTACTTCCACAATGACAATATCAATCATAAAATGATAAATGATAAAAAGGAATGATGAATCTACACAGTTCTACAACTCACCACCCTTCAATGGTTTCCTTGAAGGATTGAAGTCATACACATCTCCTCAAGGCTTGGATCTTGCTTGCTTGAATTGCTTGAAGACCTACAAGGATTAGATCTCACAAATAATATGAAAACATAAACATGAACCCACACTCACATAAACTTTGACATGATGTTTAGATATTGAATTGTTGTATTCAATCCTCTAATGGTTGATCTTGAATTTCTTGATAATTCTCTTAACAATAATTCTTGCTCTGGATTCTCAATACTTTCACTTGTTGCTAGATAGATTTGAAATGATGCAAAAGCTAGGTATTTACACACAATAATTCTAATTTCCCAAAAATTAAATCCCGATGGACGACATTAGATATTTGAAATTTAAATAATAAAATGCAACCTCTGACATATTTAAATTTGGAACCAAAATAAGGGGACATAGACACCCTAGGCACCAATGTCCCAAGCCTATTTTCTAAAATTTAAGGAGTCGGGGGAAAAGTACTAAATGAGACTATTTGTTTGTGCTTGTGATTTGTCAATAAAATTTTAAATGGGTTGTGGAATGCATAATTTAGGAAATTAAGTGTTCAATTAGGTCCATGCACTTGAGGGGAGAAAAACAGTGTGAAATTGTCTAGGGTGATAATTTATGACACTAGATTTAGCCCATACCACTTTAGTGAGAGTATAAACTTACACTCAGAATCACACTAAAGTAGAAAATGTGTCAAGAGGGGTTTGACTGTAAAAATGTTGAAGAGATAGAATGACAAAGGATCAAGGGGGAGTGTGCAAGCTCTTAGGATCTAGGATCCTATAGCAAGACAACATAAGTGCAAAGGAACACACATGTATGAAATGCAACAAGACAACATACACAAACATACATGTTTGAAAAACATGAAGCATACACAATGACATAACATAACATGTAGATGAAAAAAATTGAAGATAAACACAATGAAAACATGAAGAAGATAGACAAAATCCACACAAGAAAGCACAAGGTTAGTACTAAAGAGATTCAAGTCGATAAGGTAAAGAGACCTTAGTCTTAAATTTGTCCTAAATAACAAATGTCATACATTGAATAAATGTTAGTTAAAGGAATGTTCCCATGAGGACTAGCAAGCTACATAATGCCAAGTCACTTATGATCCACATGGATCCATTATCTGGAAAGCTATGTTATGCTAGGTGTCCATGCAATATGATGGGTTCCAAAAGGCTAGCAAGTTGTGTTATGCTAGAAACTCATGAAACACATAGCTCTACTATCAAGCAAGTTGTGTTATGCTTGACGACCATGTTAATATGATGAGTTTCACAAGGCTGGAAATTTTTGTTATGCTAGACACTCATGAAACACATAGCTCTATTGTCAATCAAGTTGTGTTATGCTCGAAAACCATGTTAAAAGGGGTACTCAAATTCATGACCCAACAAGCTTTGTTATTCTGAATCCATGAACTATCATGCCAAAACCTCACATATGAAGGTGCATAAACTCACCTACAAAGACACATAACAAACTCACCTATGAAGGTGCAAAAATGGAAAACTCATCTATGAAGGTGCATAAACTCACCTACGAAGGCACATAAGACAAGGCCAAAAACCTCAAGGGGTGTTATAAACAACACCACCACAAATGGTGATTTACAAAATAACAAAGGGGAATTTCTCAATACATGAAGGATTATGCCTTAGGGAATATCACACATGACATCACCAGTAAGAGAGGAAAATTCAAGGAATAAAATCTCACACCTTAGGGAATACTGGCCATAGCATTACCACAAAGGGGAACATTGTATGTCAAGAAAAGTCACACACTTAGAAGATATCAAGCCCAATATCACCACAAAGGAAACACAACATAGATTGAGAAGGCCACACTTCCATTGACAAGGTCACACTTTCTAGGAGATGTATACTATCATCACTGAAAGGGACCATTTATTATGCAAATAATAAGTGGGGAACTATATGCCCCCTTAAAGTGTTAGTGTACCTACTACACTAAAATTTTAAGGAGATATAAATATCCCTTGCTAGAAGGAATGCACCTAACACAAGGCTATCTAACCCCTTTCCCCCCAAGCGTAGGTACAAAGATGAGCCAAAAATGGATGGTGATGCACTGATCCTTCTAAAATGAAATATGATTGCATAAAACTTAACTTATACCCCCATGCATGGTAGTGAGTGTTGTATGATATTGAAACTACCACATGGCAATGAGCAACAACTAATGCTATTTGTCTTTGGAGAATATTGCATGATTAAGTGAAGGTATTTTTGATGTATTTTTGTTATTTTTGAAGGACAATAACCAAGACCTTTTGTTGTTTCTTGTATGTTGGGTTCTATAGGGACACCAATACCTTGCTATTTTACACCACATCCTTGTCCATTATATCTAAATTGTTTTAAAAATTGATAACCTCTTCCATAAATGGCTTCCATTTCTTTCAAGGAAGGTGGTTTTTCATAATCACCTTCATCATATGTATATGTGTAATTTTTTTTTTCCTCTTTGTTAGAAGTTGTGGATATTCTTGATGATTCAATGATAGATTGTGTTGATATCATTGTGGCTTCTTTGTATTTTTCTAATTTGAATTGTGTATCCTGCATTCCCCCATGAATGTAGGTGTGAAATATAATGATCCCAAATCATCATCCAACAATTTTGTCACCGATGAAAGACACTCATCTTTGTCTTCAATTTGTAAAGGTTCCACTTTTGAAGTTGCTATCAATGATCTAAAAGGACACTCTATTCTTGTTTCAATTTTTAAGAAATTTTTAGATTTAGGATAAGCTTTTATTGTGTAAACCTTATTGTTGTATGTGTATTTCATTAAACGATGAAGTGTTGAAGGAACTCCTTTCATCTCATGAATCCATGGTCTACCCAAGAGAATATTATATGAAATATCATGGGGCATGACATGGATGGGAGTATATAACACAACCTTACCAAATTTAAAAGGTAATGTTATTATGCTAAGTGGTTATATTTCTACATTGCCGAAACCATGGATAGACAAATCAACTAGTTGAATCAAATTCTTGTCTACTCTAATTTTATTCAAAATATGAACACTAAAAATATTAAGCCCTAAACAATTGTCAATAAGGGTACATCTAATCCTCATCCTATTAATAAAGCTACTATCATCAAGGCATCATTTTTTCTTGTGTTTCCAAAGGGGGTAATTCATTAAATGATGAAAGATAATGTCCATAATAGCTTCATTCATGGCTTCAAGTAAATATTTTACATCATTTGGTTAAGCAATAGGAGGGACAAAAAATCTCTTCAAATAATTTTGAAGCATGTCATGATAAACAATTGATGTCTAAATCAATTCCCACAAAGAAATCTTAGCAGGAGTGTTACGAAGTTGCTCAACAAGATCATATTTTGTACTACCATGTTGAGGGATATTAGGTATGGGTGGAAGGTATGGTTGAGGAAATGGGATGGATGTTGGTGTTTTTTTTTCTTGCTTATTTTTTCTAGTGTTATATGTGTGAGCAATTGCATGATATCTTGGTTGTTGCGACACATGATTACTAGTAAGTTGTTTTGCAAAGTTTAGGATATGGCCATGAGGTTTAGGAGGTCCTGTAATGAGAGGTGACTTAGGAGGTCCAATAATTATAGGAATATTAGGAGGTCCAATAATTAAAGGGGTATTAGGAGGTTCAATAACTAGAGGAGACCTAATAGTCAATTATGTGTTCATAACCTCAACAGAGTTAACTACTTGTTGATGATCTTCTATTGAGGGGGGATCTAATGTCACCTTAGAATATTCATATATGCATACATATTATTGTATTTTAAAAGAAATGTATCAATTATTTCATCCTCTTGTACAACAATATCTTCCCAAGTAGGAGAGGTAGGAGGAGAGAAACAAACAAGATTCTCATAGTGTTCAGTGATTGGATCTTCTAACACCAAGATACCTTCTTCCCAAGTAGGTGAGGTATCAAGAGAAGAATAGAAATGATTGGCATAATTGTCAATGATTGCATTCTCTTGTACCAAGCTAACCTCATGCATAGGAGAGATAGTGGGAGAGGGATCAATGAAAATAACAAAAGAGGAGAAATAAACTCATTTTCACATGCTTGTATTAAAAATTTCTTGAAATTCTTAACAAGATCTAACAATAGAACTTGCATTATGACAACAAAATAATTTGAAATGAGAACATGATGTTATATCCTATGGATCAAGCTAGCAATGTTTTTAGCAAAATATATAGTTATGAAACTGATACACAAAAATTGAGACCAAATATGGGTAGATACTAGAGACAAGATTCTACACAATGAATTAGGGCTCAATTTAGCTATATAGGGGTGCCCAGGGTGCCTATGTCTTGAATAGGCTTTTGCAAAATTCAAATTTTTACTATGTATGATCTTTTTTAAGGATCTCAGATCTATTTGTAGACAGGTCTAATAGTGAATATTTTTCTAGAATTTGCTCAATTTTATGATAATGTAATTCAAGATACAAGTGCACAACAATTTTCAAAATTTTAAAACAATAAAAGACAACTATCAATGAAATTTATAGCTATAAGGTGCACAAATTGATTGATTCTAAGATGCCAAAATCTAAAAATGGTGATGTTGATGTGCTTTTTGAAACAAAAGTATGTAATTTTTTAATTTTTTACCTATATGCAAGATACCTTAATGCATTCAATGACACTTTCAATTTTTTTTTTCAGATTTTAAATGGCTTAAATGCATATTTTTAAATGAAATTGAAATGTAGATTGGAGCTATAATGACTAAATAAGACCCTATTGCAACCTATAATGCAATATGATATGTAACTTTTGAATTTCTTATATCTTTATGTTGCAAAAATGAATGCCTAAAGAAAATTGTAAAACAATGCAATGCTAAACCTAGATCTAAGATGTAATGCTTCAAATTTTAGAAGGTATATAATGTTAACATGTTAGGTTCACCAAAATGAAACATGGGGAAAGGGAAACCTTAGAGATTTCACTTTAGAGTTTCGACACATTTCCCTAATTTCATTGAATGTAAGGATGGATGGGGGTTTGATGGATTTGGACAAGATATATGATTGAATTACAACCTAAAAGGTGAGTCAACCTACCCTTGACCAAATATGAAATAGATTTAGAAATTAAATGCAATGATTCAATTGACGTAATGATGTAAATTACTATTTTGATGCAAATACAACAAACATAGAAAGTCTTAGACAAATTAAGATTGTAGAAATGGACAGAGAAAAATGTTGTGCACCTATAGTATGAATTTAGAGTTAAAAATGGAGGAAATAGGTGCCCTAGGTGCCATTATCCTTGTAGGGATAATTCAGTTTTTTTTTCGCAGTCCTCGAGTGCCAAATCAAAGCTTTTGTTTTCCACTTTTCGCACTATCGTATCACTATTGGATAATTTTGTAATTGAGTTTTTGTTTATTATCAAGATTTAGGGTTTTGATTGCAACAATAAATAATTGATCTCCAAACTTCCTTCAATCCTCTTCAGACTTGAAACTTGCACATTCAAAGAGAGAAGAAAGGTTGTGCCATTTAGGGGCTTGCCTTGGTCAAACCTCAGGTTAGTGTTTCCACTTCCATAATGGAAATGTTAATGATAAAAGGATAAATGATGAATCCACAAAGTTCCACAACTCACAACCCTTCAATGGCTTCCTTGAAGGACTAAAGTCATACACATCTTCTAAATCCATCTTCTTAGCTAATCATCATTTATCTAATTAGAGTCATTCTCTTGTTAATTAAATAAATCAATGCTATTTGATTAACCCTCCTTTATCTATTTAATTAAATAATTCATTTTATTTTTATTAAATCTCTAAAGTCATCTTATTAAATTAAATAAATTAAACCTTGTTTAATTTAATCTAACAATCATCCTCTTTAATTAAATAAATCAAAATCGTTTATTTAATTAAATCTAAATCATATTCTTCTCAACTTTGATTTAAACCCAAAATATAAATCAAATTGTCACATCATCTAATCCCTCATTAAATTAATTTAATCTTAATCATCTAATTCCTCTAGATTTTTCCACTTGCACATGAAAATACATTTAATTGATTTATTGAATCCCTATTTTATTTCAACTTGGCATCTTTAGGGGAATATTCCTTCAAGTTTGAAAATACCTCCAAGTGGATTTGTCTTTCCAACAAGACATTCATTCCCTCTTACATGTCCTTGTGCATTGAGCCAAGTGGCATTTAATTCATTATTTTTCCCTCTAACATGTCATTTCATGATTTTCAAAATCCACCTAATAGCATTTATCATGCACATTGATCAAAATGTGCACAACCTCCCTCCATTGGAATGCTAACAACTTGTTGTGATGACAAATGGTCCCAACCAATTGGGTTCAAATTTTCCTTCGTTGTCTAGATTTGGGATGTTCTTTTGATTTTTCTTCAACACCAAATCTCCAATTTGGAATTTCTGACTCCTAATCTTCTAGTTATAGCTTCGTTTGAGTCAGTTTTGATAGACTTGCAAATGATTTAAAGCGTCCATACGCCGCTCATCCAGTAACTCTAGCTCATTCAGTCTTGATACCTGGTATTCTTCATCTGTGATGAGGTTATGCAGTGATATTCTTAGTGACGAGAGCTCGATCTCAATGGGTAATATGGCTTTTGATCCATAGACCAAGGAAAAGGGGGTGGCACCTGTGGGTGTGCGAATGCTGGTTCGATAGGCCTAGAGGGCAGGATTTAGTTGGAGATTCCAATCACGGCTAGCTTCATTGACCATTTTCTTGAGAATTTTTGGAATGGTCTTGTTTGTAGCCTCAGCTTGGCCATTTCCTTAGGGATAATATGGGGTGGAAAAGCAATGTTGGATTTTAAATTTATAGCATAGGTCACAGACATCCTGATTTTTGAATGGTGTGCCATTATCTGAGATAATGGTTTGTGGGACATTGTAGCAACATATTAAATAGTTTAGGATGAACTTTGATATCTACTTTCTAGTGATATATGTTATGGGGATGGCTTCCACCCACTTTGTGAAGTATTTAATGGCAGTAATGATAAACTTGTGACCACTAGATGAGGTGGGGGTGATTTTTCCAATGAGATCAAGCCCCCACTATGAAAAGGGCCAAGGTGTGACAATTGAATGGAGCTCCTGAGCTGGAGCATGGATGAGGTCCCCATGTTGCTGACATTGTAGACACCTTCTGACATAGTCATGTGCTTCTCTTTCCATAGTAGGCCAATAATACCCCGTCCTCAGTAATTTCTTGGCCAAGGTCATACCGCTTGAGTGTGAACCACAAATACCGTTATGTAACTCGATTAAGGCATTCAATGCCTCCTCAACATTTAAGCAACGCAATAGGGTTCCTTCCATGCTCCTATGGTAAAGGGTTTCTCCTAGGATGACAAACTGTGATGCTTTCTTGACAAAGGTTTTCTTAAGATTCGAGGTTAAGTCAGCTGGGAGGACTCCTATTCTTAGATAAGTGTATATGTCATGGTACTAAGGATCACTAGGACCAATGATTTCACACACAAATTCTAACTCTGGTACCTCAAATATAGGCATGAGAAGCTACTCTACTAGGAATTCATGCTTTGGGACATTGCGAGGGATATCTAGTAGGGATCCAATTTTTTCCATGGTTTTTGTTGCTTTGTTGTTTTCTCTAGGTATCTGCTCGAATGTGATCTCAATGAAGAAATCCTAAAGACTTTCCACCAATTTCTTGTATGGAGTTAGCTTGTCATTTTTAGTTTGATACTCATCATTTACTTGATTGATTATGCATTGTGAATCTCCATATACCTTGAGAGCCATGATATGTCATTGCACTGCTATTTTGAGTCCTATGGTTAGAGCCTCATATTTTGCTATATTGTTTGTGTAGGGAAATTCCAACTTGTAGGATTTTGGTATGCAGTCTCCCTACAGAGTGATGAAAAATACCTCGGCTCCCAATCCATGTTGTGTGTAGGAGCCATCAAAGTACAACTTCTAGTGGTCTACTATGTTCAAGTTGAAGATGGATTCATTAGGGAACTCTGAAATTAGCGGATTCTTTGAGTACATTGGTGTTTCTGCCAGTTGGTCTACAATAGCTTGCCCTTTAATGGCCTTATGTTCCACATAATCAATGTCATATTCTAATAGAATGATGACCCACTTGGCCATCCTTCCTGTGAGCATTGCTTTGGAAAGTAGGTACTTGAGTGGGTCAATCTTGGCAATGAGTTTGATTTTTTGTGTTAGCATGTAGTGTCTGAACTTCTATGAGGAAAACACCACTACCAAACAAGCTTCTTCGATGAAGGAATAATTTAACACATGCCATACCATGGTCCGACTGATGTAGTAGATGGTCCTCTATGTTCTATTTTCATCATGATGAGCTTGGAGGACACCGAGGGCTGTTGTTGTTGTTGATATGTAGAGGATTAGTGACTTTCCTAGGATTGGCAGCATAAGCACTGGTGGTGTGAGCAAATACTCTTTGATTTTGTTAAATTCTTGATCACACTTGTTGTCCCATTTGTACGGTACCCCCCTGTGGAGTAGGTGAGAATATGGGATTGATTTGTTTGCTAGTTGAGCTATGAACCGACGGATTGAATGGAGCCTGCCTTGTAAGCCTCTTAGTTGTTTCAAAGTCTTAGGTCCCTCCATCTCGAGGATTGCTTTTACTTTAGTTGGATCTATTTCAATTCATCTCATGGATACGATGTATCCCAACAACTTTCCTGATTATACACCAAAGACACACTTATTTGGATTAAGGCGGACCTTGTATTCCTCAAGTCTATCAAAGATGGCACTTAATGCTGCTATATGGTCTTGCCTCTTTCTAGATTTTTCTAATATGTTGTCGACATAATCTTCCACAGTCTTATGGATCATGTCATGAAAGATTAAGGTCATGGCCCTTTGATATGTTGCTCCAACATTCTTTAGGCCAAACGACATCATGTTCCAGTAATATGTCCCCCATGGACAAGTAAAATTTGTTTTGTGTTGATCTTATTTGGCTATCATGATTTTGTTATACCCGAAGAATCCATCCATCAGTGAAAGCATCTCATGTCCCACGGTCATATCTACAATCATATCAATGTTGGGAAGTGGGAAGTCGTCTTTGGGACATGTCTTGTTCAGGTCTCTAAAATCTATGCATATACAGATGCCCCCATCAGGCTTTGAAATAGGTACTATATTTGATACCTGTATACACCTAAAAATGGTCACATCATATTGTCTGGTAATTAATTAAATATTTTTAATATTTAATTAAAATCTTCAAATTCTATCTGTGTATAAATAAATTTAAATAATTTATTTATATTTCTTCATTCTTTTATTTTGATTAAATAAATAAGTTTATTTAATCATCTTTTCGTATTCATTTCTTAATTAATTAAATAAATATTATGATTTATTTATATTAATTATCATATAATCTTAGTTTTAATATCTTATTCAAATAAAGATTAAAATATTCTTCTTCTAAATATCTATTTATAATTAAATATTTCAAATATTTAATTAATTCCTCTAATTCGATTCATATATCTATTTATAATTAAATATTCATAAAATATTTAATTAATTCTTCTAAATATTTCATATTCTTCTGAAGTCACATTACAATTAAATATTACAAAATATTTAATTAAATCTTCCATAGTATAAAAATCAAAAATCAAAATGCAATAAATGAAATTAAATAAATTTATTTATTTAATTTGGGGATTATCTTCAACATCCGGGAAGCAAACGGTCGAAACAAAAAATTTAATTTTCTTTGTTTCTGTGCAGGCTTGTTCCCGTGGGTTGAAGACAGGAATCCATCCTTCTCTCCAACCTATCAACCTCTCCCATTTTCTTCTCAACCTCTCCATCTCTCACCATTCAAACTTACCAGACAATCTCGCAGCCGTAGATTCTTGCCAGCCGGGATGGAGCCTGCAAAAATCTATAAATACAGCTGCCGGGAGCTCCAAATGATATAGAAATTTTAAGCAGGAAAACTATAGCCAAGTTACAAGTAGTATTAGCATTCATAGCATAAGTCTTTTTAGTATAGAATCATAGCATAGCAATAACCATAGAATCATGATATCTTTCATTCACAGCCCCTGTGCATAATCACAACCCCTGTCCATATCCGTATCAGCAATCCCATCTTCACCAGCATATAGAATAGATTTTCATTTGCATTCTCGTTCTACAAGTTGCCATTTGAAGGAAGCCAAGCTTACACAATCTGAGAGCAAAAGCTTCAAAAGAATCACTGTAGATAGAGAAAATGGAATGGTTCTGAAGATTTTGTTTATTTTATTTTATTTCAATTTCTTTAGTTTAAGGTTTCATTTAGTGTTTTGTTTTCAATTAGATTAACATAAATAAACATTACACAATACCCATTCCAGATAGTTGATTGGTCATATGAACCCTGCATCGAGTAGCTTCATTAACTCCATTTTTACTAACAAGGCAATTTGAGGATGCATTTTTCTAATTTTATGTCTTTAAGGCTTTGCCTTAGGGTAAACTACTAGATGGTGTACCACAATCTTTGGATCAAGCCTGGGCATGTCAGGATATCTCCATGCAAAGTTAACCTTTCTCTCCCTTAAGAAGGAAGCTAGGAGTTCCTGTTCTTCTAACATCAATGATTCAACATAAAATGCGATATGCAGAGTTTCCTCTATTCCCAAGTTGACTGGGTTGCACTTCTTGGCTAGAACTGCTGACCTTTCTTGATGTAGAGCACTAAGAGGAATATCAAATCCTTCATCCTCAGGCACCTCAGAGGGGTTTTCACCATTGGATACGTCTTTTGTTTTTACTATTTTTGGGTCAGAGAGTGCCACAGTGTGGTTTTCACTCAAAGACCTTGAAGTTATTCTCAAATTTTTGCTTTTACGACTAAAGGATTCAATCATCTCCCTGTAGTAAGCTTATGTGTCCAGGATGATATCAAACCCAACCTTGTGATCTTTGCATGGTACCGTGCTCCACAGTCCCATGAATTTTGAGAGTGCTTCATTGTTTTCAAAAGTGTTCAAAATTGGTGGTCCTTGTTGGTTATAATCGATGAGCTGGGGGTAAACTAGGTTGATTTCATGGGTTTGAATGATTGACTAAAATGACACGACACTAATCATGAGGAGAGAGGAATTCTCAAAAAGCATAGGTAAGTCAGTTATGGCATCTTCCTCATCATCACTACTACTACAGACCTTGGTTATATCAAAGGTGAAGTTTTCTAAAGGCAGACAAGTGGATATGGGTAATTGAAGAATGGTTGTCATTTGCTGAGGAGTTTTGACCTTCTTAACTGGGGGATTTTAGCCACGTATGTTTATACTCAGAGGAGTACATCTGAGGCCAATATTTTTTATTCATGTCTCAGGAATGATGGGTATTAGAAGCCCACTGTCATTTTGTCCAAGCCTCTAGTTTCTGTCATAGCCCATGGCGAGCATCATTTGTAAGCCTTTGCTGCAATCATCCATAGGTAGATTTGTTGCCGGTCTATTGTCTTGGTACAGGAGATGGGATGGGTCCTCTTCTATTACTTCTCAGCTGAGATCTCCCCAACTTCTGAAGCTGGAGGAGCCTGCTATGAAGGTTTGGGATGATGAAGCATCATTTGATTGTGGTTGTCCTCATGACCTGGGAGATTGTGATAACTCTCCTACCACAAAATCATTTTTTGGAATTGTATAGTGTCCACACCCATTGTCCTAGATAATGACCTTGATATCAGAGATGGCGAGGATGGTAGGTGTCTCTGTCACAGAAGTGGAGGCGATAGTAGTTGGATCAATGTATGGAGTTGAGGGGCCTTCATCATTTTTAGGCACTTGGGGGATCTTGTAATATTTTGCTTCTAGGCTTTTGCAATAAGAAAAGGGTTTGGGATCCCCATGGATAGTGACCTCTTGGCCTTAGTATGTGAACTTGACACATTTGTGGAAAGTTGATGCCTCTGCTTGCATCCCATGGATCCACAAATGCCCTAGAAGAATGTTGTAAGGAAAATTGAGGTTAAGGACCTGATAGGTAGTTTCTATAATTATTGGCCCTACTTGAACAAAGAGTTGGATAGTGCCTTGAGACACTCTTTCTTGATCACCATTAGCCCTGATTGTGATGCCTTTTCCTTTTTCAATGGAATCCTTTGAGATTCCCAGATTCTTTATGAGCTTGAGGGAACAAATGTTTAAACCTGCACCTCCATCCACCAAGACTCTCTTGACTTTTTTCTGCATCATCTATCCATTATGCTTCCATCATCCATCTATCCCCATCCATCACCCATCTACATCTGCATCATAGATTGGTCCTTTTTTCGTGTCAAGATCCCTCCTAGTACTACTCGGCCCATTCTTAAGGTCAGTTTGTCTTGCTTATACCAAAGTAGTCTATTGCTATGTTCTCATTGGATCAGATTCATGTATGTTCTTGAAATCCCAAAATTAGAAAATCCAAAAACATCAAAAAATTAGAAAATCCCAAAACATTCAAAACATATCAAAAACCAAAAATAGGTAAAAAAGTCAATCAAAAAGTCAAAAAATAGAGTCGTCTTGTCAAACTACGTCATCTCTGAGCTTTGAACGTAGGAAAGGTTGATCTTTGGTCATCCCCCCGAGACACTTAGGTCAATCCTTTATGGTCTGTCATAATAAACTGACAGTTGATTTGTTCATATCTCATCAATAATCAAGTTTGTGTCAGTCGAACTACATGGTCTCTGCATGTATAACATAGGTAAGGATAATTTTTTATTAGCCCCTGAGGCCCCTAGGATAGGTCTTTAGGTTAGCCTCTTGGTCAAATTTTCAGAAAAACCCAAAATATTAGAAAATAAAAAATTAAAACATTTGTAAAATCTTGAAAATACCAAAAACAGCCTCAAAACATTTTGAAAACATCAAAAACATTCAAAAAACCCAAAAATTCCATCTGTCTCATCTCGCTTTCACTCGCAATAAAAATCACTCATAATAAATCAATCATCATCCCCAACCTTTGGTGAAACAGTCGGAAACAAGTCTAGTAGTTTAAAAGTAAAAACTCAATCGTCAAGGTCTCAAGTCTAGGTCAGTACGTAAACAAGTTAGTCAATTCTTTGTGTCAATAGCCTATCATCCAAACAATCCCAAATCATTCATTTGATATTGTCATGTCCTAGGATGCATCCTTCCTACAATGGACATCAACATCAAACACCATCATAGTTTAGTCTGCTATATTTGTTGGATATTCTTGTAATATAACTTGGTTGAATGCATGCTTTGTTTAGGTGTAGGGAAGGTGTTTTAGATATCTTGTTGACCACATATGAAGGATTTCCTTTCTATGTTTTGGTCTGAGATGTTTAGAATATCTAAACTGCATTTTAAATAAGGTTTTGTATGCTAGGTATGAACAGGAGTACTCCTATCTGATTGTCAGTCAAAGTCCATCACACTAGGGGCAACACCATCCTGGTTCTTTATACCTTGATGCATCATGCCTATGTGTGTTATCAAACATAAGGTAATTGGCCCTTTTAAAATCCCAACTCCTCAGTAAGAAAATCATCATCATCATCTCATGAATTTTGGAGTCTCTTGCTTTCTTCTATCTCCTTTTTCACTCTAACATGGTACCATGATAGTTAATCACAAATCATTATTGCTAGTGCATCCATAAACCATCAGCATACTACATAACGCATACCATATCATATAACAAGCATTTATCATATCATCTACATCATTACATAATATAGATTGGTTATTCTAAGCATCTCAAAAACCATCCCATATGCATTATTAAACTCATATCACATACCTCATAAAACATCCATTGCATCATATGCATACATATCATCCATTTTCATTATCATAAAATAGGCATCATATCATAAACATCATACATCATTACATATCATATGCATCACCATTCATTTGCATCACCATAACATCATAAGTGCATCATCATATCATATATTCAAGAAAAGTACTGAAAAGAAAAATATCACATCCCATACATCTCATCATCATCCATTAAGTGCATAATATAGATTTTTTAGTCTAAGCATTCGCATATCATAACATTTTGCATACATCATCATAAAAAGTACACAAGAAAAGATAGTGAAAAGAAATGCATCCATACATCATTGCATTGCATCACATAAGATAAGAATCATGACATCGCATATAAAAATAAAATCCATCCATAATGCATAAAACAGAATATGACATCATCAAATCATCGCATCTCATATATATCATCAAATAATATACTGTCATGGTACAAAATCTGGATTAAGTGTGTATCAAGTACATAAAGTACAAATGCCCATCAGGCTATCAAAAATGAGCCCATGGGGCACAAAAAGAATCCTGTATCTAATAAAAAAATGCTCTAACCCTGCTGGTTGTCCTCGCCCTCGCCGAGCTGTCTCTCTTCGTGATCCTCAAGGGCTTTGTACCCTGTCTACTGTGAAAAGTTTGAGACCCGTGACGCTTGGGGCACGACCTGACGAGAATGAACCCTATAATAGTCGACCACTCTGATTGCCTCCCTGCATGCTCATAACGACACTAAACTTTGAGAGGAAGAGGCAGACATGCTCTCAAGCTATTGATGGCAGCCCATCTCCTGAGTTACCCTAAGCTCTGCAAGCTACCTCTGCTAGATAGCCTGATCTCTCTCCTGTTGTAGTTGGCCCCTCTCTGTTGTCAAGGTAGCAACTTGTCCCTATAACCCTACCACCTGTACCTGCAACTATTGAATCTGGGCATCCCCTTGACTGGGTAGCTGTGGAGGTCCCTGGTTTCTCTATGGTGGCTGTTGATCTACTTGTCTATCCTGTCCACCTTGATCTTGTTGCCCCTGATCCTAGTCCTACCTCAAGGCATCTGGTTGTTGATCCTGTGGACCCCTGCCCTGATCTAGCTGATGAGGTGGTCCACCTCCTCCTTGGTCCCCATCTCTGTCTCCATCTCCTCGGCCTCCCTAGCCCTGGCCTCAACTTGCTCCTCTTCCTTTGGCCCTACACTGTACCAATGGTGTCCCTGGCACTGTAAATTTGAGAGATGGCCAAAACCAATCTCTATAGGCTTGAGTGGTACCTGCATTGGCCTGACCTGATCGTATGGCAATGGCCTAGCCACCAGTTGCATGACACTCTGTACCACCTCAGCAATAGGTATGTATCAACCCCATGAGGTCTCCCTTGTAGTACGTACAAATATTGCCACATACTGGTCATCAGGTCTGTCTTGAGGCTCCCCAAACTATCTCTAAACTCTACCCGGTAGGTATCTTTCTATCATCATATGCTCTCTACCCTGCATAAGTCTGTCCTACTGAGCAAAAAAGAGTTGTTGCACATCATCGTACCATGCAGGCCATCCAAGATATGGCCGCCATGTGAAGGGTCGCATTTCATTAAGGACTCTCCTCTATTGAGGAATACTGTGTTGTCCCATGTGTGTGAAAGAGACAACTCCTCTGTACTGCCAAACAACTAGATCATCTAGATCCACATCAACTGCAACAACTCTTAGAAAAAGCACAAGGATGTGCTCCCAGACTCAGATGTGGAGGAGTGTGACCCCAACCTCGATGGCTCTATCGTCAATGTATGCAAACTCATGTAAATCTCTATATAATGAGGCCAGTAGTATTGGCCCCCACACAAAGCATACTCATTGCCAGACCATGTGCTCCCAAGCAAGCCCCCATCCAGGACTGAAATATTGGCCTCGCCGATCTGGTGCAACAAGACCTAATATGATGGTTGTTATAACCAAGTGAAAGGGTGACATGATAGGCCTGTGATGCTCTAGCTTGATCTGACCCTCACAAAAGACAATCTCATCAAGTCCATCACGTCATAGCAGGCCTCCTTCTCGGCATCCACATCGTATATCACATGCTCTTCATGGATGGGCACTCTAAGTATCTGCCACACTCCTCTAGTGTGACCGTGGCCTCACCTATCAGAAGGTGGAAGAAGGATGTCTTATTGTGCCATCGCTCTACAAGCGCTGTCACCATCCCTAAATGAGTCCTCATGGGTGGTGCATAAGTAATGTACTAGAGTCCGATCGCCCCTAAGTGCTCCTGTTTCCGCTTGGACATACCCTCCAAAATGCCAAAAAGTACCCGAGACTTGTGCTCGCATGAATGAAGAATCCCCGCCTCCTCCTGCATTAGGAAAGCCACCACGTTAAAATTCATCAAAAAATCGTGATCCTGATTTATCCCGGCGTGCCTCAAAATAGCTTGTGCATCGCTATTTGCAGGTGTGATGCAGTTTGAAAGTTCCAAATTGTGCCGCTAGGAGTCGTTAACTCTCAAACTCCATTGCGGCATCACAGTTTGAAGCACGACTCAGTTTAATGCAAAACCCTAATTGCCAAGGAGGCCTGCCGCAACACACTTTACACGTGCGGTTCAATTTGTAGTTTAAATCTAAACTCCAAACTATGTTGCAACATTGCTATTTGACTGTGGTATAGTTTGAGGCCGTGCAGCACTGAAACAAACTTTCAAGCGGTGCTATATTGGATTGCTAAGCAAAAAGTAAATTCCTAAGCTAATAAATGTGCACGTAAATCAAAAAATAAGGTCAAGTCAAGTAGACACACTAGTGGTCCAGTGCCAAGAAGTCTCTGGTCTATGCGTACTCGATACAAAATGTGTCGGGGAAGCTATTGTTGTGCCATCTCTCGAAGGGGTCAGAGCTCAAAGGTGCAAAATCCCAAAAGGCTGAATGTGCAAATGAATTGGAAATGGCCCCTCGAGGCCTATTTAAGCCCAAAAATTAGGGTTTTTTGACCCAATTTAACTGTCCAGCTAGGGTTTTGGCCCCCCAATCCTATTTTTCGCCCAACCAAGTGTCATTTTGCATCATTTTTTTCGTGATTTATCATGTTCTTTGGCATTTTGAAACCTTTTTGGACCTATCAGACACCTTGTATCTTTTTTCGAGAGATCACCCAAAAAATCCAAATTTTCATCTAATCTCTCGAGGGGGCAGTATATCAACATGTTTCCTCTCACCGAGGCAACGGTGGGGCAATTTTAAAAATTGATTTTTAAAAAAAAATTTGATCGAGACAGTTTATTCTTTGAACTAATACAACAAGTACTTTGCTTCAAAAAGGGGCAAAATGTAGACATGAAAAATATACTAACACACTTGATCATGATTACTAACATCATTTCATCCTAAATCATCTTATTAGCTAATCATCACCCTTCGTCCCTTAATTAAATAAATCATCATTTATCTGATTATGTCATTCTCTCTTGTTAATTAAATAAATCAATATTATTTGATTAACCCTCCTTTATCTATTTAATTAAATAATTCATTGTATTTGATTAAATCTCTAAAGTCATCTTATTAAATTAAATAAATTAAACCTTGTTTAATTTAATCTAACAATCATCCCTCTTTAATTGAACAAATCAAAATCTTTTATTTAATTAAATATAAATCATATTCTTCTCAACTTTGATTTAAATCAACCCGAAAATATAAATCAAATTGTCACATCATCTAATCCCTCATTAAATTAATTAAATCTTTATTAATTTCATCTTAATCATCTAATTCCTCTAGATTTTGCCACTCGCACATGAAAATACATTTAATTGATTTATTAAATCCCTATTTTTTTTCAACTTGGCATCTGTAGGGGAATATTCCTTCAAGTTTGAAAATCCCTCCAAGTGGATTTGTCCTTCCAACAAGACATTCATTCCCTCTTAAATGTCCTTGTGCATTGAGCCAAGTAACATTTAATTCATTTTTTTCCCCTCTAACATGTCATTTCATGATTTTAAAATTCCACCTAATTTCATTTATTGTGCACATTCATCAAAATGTGTTCAAGCTTCTTCCATTCACATCTTTACAAGTGGCACTTACCCATTGGATGTTGAATGATCTCACATTGCTTCATTTTTCTCATTCATTCATCTTGTTTTTCTATAAATGGAAGACTTTCCTTTGTATTTTGGATCCACAACTTAGAGCAAAGTTACTCTCTTCACATTGAGAGCTAATTTTATCCATTCCATATCAAGTGTTTATCATTTTCATGAAATCATAGCTAGGTTATGCCAAAATTTCATCAAAGAGCTTCAACCATCATCAAATTGTCATCAAGCTTGCATAGGAGTTGGGAAAGGGCCAATTTTCACATCAAATTGGCACCAATTCCCCCATGAGATTGAGGGTTTGCTTGTTCAAATAGGATTTTAATTGCTTTCCTTTATTTTTTCTTCAATTTCTTTCCTTTTTGAGCATTGTAGATGGATTTCATCGGGAATTTTAATTCGTACTTGCATTTGATCTAATATTGTGTTTGTTTATTGTGTTTGTGCAATATAGGATTGGGGTTCTACAGAAACAACAATATGTATTCCTTAGGAAGCCCTAAATGGCAACCATATACATAGATAGGTCACTATAGCTAGAGTAGCAACAAGACAAGAAAGAGAAAACTTATGGAAGATAATTTTTCAATCCATTGAAATTTGGGGGTTAATAAAATCACTACTATTTCTTGAGAGATACAAATTGTGAGAAATAACAATATGTATTCCTTAGCAAGCCTTAAATGACAACCATATACATTGATATATGGCCAAAAGCTTAAACAAGGAAATTTACTTTAAAATTGATTTTTTATTTGAGAAACCCACCAACCAAAAAATCCCTCCACTAATGAGTTTATTCTAAACACTTATGTATTTATTTTAGAAAATCAACTTAAAAACGAAAGTTTAAAAAATACTTTAATTTTTAAAGTTCACTAATTACAATGTGAACTAATATTGAATTATGAACATAGTAAACTTGTGAAAGATGATTTGTTGATCTATTGAAAAACATAAAATCACCACATTTTTTTAAAAGATGTAAATTGTTTAGCAAACCTTAAATAATAAATAGTTGCTTTGAGATGTGGCTTACAAACAATGTTAGCTTCAAAAACTTTAAACTAGCAATGGCACCTTGGTGTGCAATGGGTACGCCAAAGAGGTATAAAAGGTTAATCATGGACTATTAATATTATTATTGAAATATTATATTATTATTATTATAGATTTTTATTTATTTATTTACTATTATATTATTATTATTTTATTAATATAAGAAGTTTGGATTATGTTATATTATTATATTATACTATATTTATTTTATTATATTTATATTATATTACATAATGTAATTATATTTAATTATATTATATTTATATTAAATAATATTATATTATATAAATATTTATTATATTATGTTATTGTATTTTAGTATATTATAATAACATTTATTATATTATTATATATTATATTATATTGTATTTATATTATTATTATATTGTATTATATCTTATTGCTAATTGAATGGGTTTGGATTTTGGATCAAATTTTAGGATAAGGGTTGAAATCAAATAAGTATTATATATTGTTAGTTTTATATTATTATTATTGTTACATATTTTTATTATATAATAGTATTAATATATATATATATTAATATAGTATTAATACATATATATATATATATATTAATATAGTATTAATACATATATATATATATTAATATAGTATTAATACATTATTAATATTTAAATTATTATACTATTCATAATATTGTATTATTAGTTTGATATTACTATTATATTATTCTTATTATTAAATTGTTTCCATTATTATATTATTACATTAATATGATTTTTTTAATATTTTACTTAGTAAATTATCATTATCCTTAATATTATATTATTAATTAAATATTATAAATTTTAATATTAAATTATTATATTATTATTATTCTAATGTTATAATGTTATATTATATTAATATTATTATATTATTTATATTATATTATTATTATATTATATTATTATAATATTTAATATTATACTATATTTATATTTATATATGATATTTATATGATATTATATTATATTATTTAAAAATTGTACTATTATTTTTATACTATATTATAAAAATATTTATTATATTATTATATATTAACTAGCATATCTATCCTATCATATAGTCTATATAAAAAATGTTGAGAGATATCAATTCAAGGAGTTAATTTTTTTATTACTTTGTTTAACATATTTATATTACATTTATATTCTTTTTAAAATTATAATATATTATGTTTATTATTATTGAAAATAAGTTATTTATAAATTTAATTATTTTTAAAATTATATTAAATTAAATATTATAATATTATCTAAACATCAAATAATAAAAAAAAATCTTTTTTCTCTCTCTACATATATTTCTCTATCTCTATCCCTATACATATATATTCATTATCAAATATTTAGAAAATGGAGAATTCATTATCAAAATAAAAAAAATACAAAAAAAATATCCATCTTAAAAATAAACAACAAAAGATTAATAATACAAAAAATTGAAATGACTGAATAAAAAGAAGAGATTGAAAAACAAAAGAACATAGAAAATAAAAGAACATCAAAATAAATAACAAAATAAATAAAATAACTTCAATCAGCTATCTCATAAATAGCTAGTAAACATTAAGAATCTTATGTACTATTCTAGTTTATTCTCATAAACAATACGTTAAAATTAAGACTTACTATGACATTAAACAGGTACAGTTAGTTTATTAGTTAACAAAGAAAATTACATTGACAACTTTTATTTGTTTGTTGTGTTTTTGTAATATGTCTCAGTTGTGACGTTGAATCTTATAAAGTCAATTGAAAATAAAGACAAATAAAAAATTTCTTCACCAAATTAGTAGTGAACAAAGATCTTTTTTCTCTAAAATTCCATAGCTCTCAAAATGGACAGGAATATGTACAAACAGTATGCAAAGAGCCAATTCCGTCTTGGGAAACCAAGAAACAAAACATAGAGCAAAGAGCACGAGCAATACCCAAATCATTATCAGATGTTGTGCAAGAACAACTTGCATTTGCTCCAATTGTTGTTTGAAAGAATTAATGTGGTGATTATAATGTTGTGCTTCTTCTAGTATTTAACAATTTCATCCTCACCACCTCCAACTCTGCCATCAACTCACCTAAAAAGTTAAAAAGACCCACCCAATTTTAGCATTACATCTTGAAACATATGAATGTGTTCCTATTCTTGGGCTTCCCCATTTTTGCCACAATCTTCATTTATGAACACCTGTCGGTGATGTAATCCTTGACAAAAAAGCACCTGGGGAAGGATATTACCTAATCCTTCCCAAAACATAGGTAATAAATACTAACCACCCTCTATAATTCAATTTTGGTGTGTCATACTCCATAATAAAATAACTTCCAAAAATAGTATCAAATGCCTTATGAAATGGTTCGACCACTTCCTCATAGGACACAGTTTTAAAGTTAACAATATGCATTCATTTCCCATTAGTAAGCGGGCACATATTGGCGCCACTTTCTCCATATTTATACAGCCATAAAAAGGCAGTTATAACTGGTTATGTTTACTTATTAAAAAGCCATAATAAGTGGCTAATTTTAAAACTGCACTCTAATGCTTATGTTTAAATGCATTTTATTGGAACCAAAGTGTAAGTCATGTATTGGGGGGCTTTAAAGCTATTTTTAGCATATCATTTCCTTATAAAAAGAGGTGTTTAAATAATAGTTTTAGTTGGTAATTAATACTACAGGAAAAGTGCATATCTATTTTTTGGTTGTTATTTTTTTTAATTTATTATTAATATTAAAATTTATAGAAAAATGTCTTTATTTTATTCTTCATTCACCTTTATTTTAAGTAGTTATTATTTTATCATGGTTTTTTTGGTTGTTTATTTTATAAAGATTTTTTTGATTATTATTTTTTTATATTATTGAATGCTTTTGTTTTAACCTTTATTCACACCTTTTTAAATTAACATAATAAATGCCTTTATTTTAGCCTTTATCCATGCCTTATTTTAAATAATAATTTTAGTTGGTAACTAATACTACACTGGAAAAGTGCATATCTATTTTTTGGTTGTTATTTTTTTTTAATTTATTATTAATATCAAAATTTATAGAAAAATGTCTTTATTTTATTCTTTATTCACCTTTATTTTAAGTAATTATTTTATTATGATTTTTTTGGTTGTTTATTTTATAAAGATTTTTTTGGTTATTATTTTTTGATATTATTGAATGCCCTTGTTTTAACCTTTATTCACACCTTTTTAAATTAACATAATAAATGTCTTTATTTTAGCCTTTATTCACGTCTTATTTTAAGTAGTTATTATTTTATTATGATTTTTTTGGTTGTTTCTTTTATAATGGTTTATTTGGTTGTTATTATTTTATTTTTTTATTGAATGCATTTTTTTTATCCTTTATTCATGTCTTTTTTTAAGTAATTATTTTATTGAATGCCTTTGTTTTAACCTTTATTCATGTCTTTTTTTAAGTAACTATTTTATTGAATGCCTTTGTTTTAGCCTTTATTCATGCCTTTTTCTAAGTAGTTATTTTTTTTATAATGGTTTACACAAAAAAAAAATGAAGGGTGATATTTGAAGAATTCTCCTTGATTTAAGGTAGAGTTTTTCTCAACACACCAAATGCCATTGTAAAATGTCTATGGACATAATAATAATGGTTTATTTGGTTGTTATTATTTTTTATTTTATTGAATGCTTTTTAATGAAGATTTGAAGAATTCTCCTTGATTTAAGGTAGATTTTTTTTTAACACACCAAATGCCATTGTAAAACGTCTCTCAACGTAATAAATATTTAATGTTATTTATAATATTATAATTTATTTTTTATTATATTAACTATATTAATTAGGGTAAATTAATTAGGGTAAAGGATGCCATAATGTTAAAACCTATATGTGATCATTATTATGATCTTGCTGTAATTTTATTTTTAAAAAATCACCGTGAAACCAGCAAAGACGTGTTTGGAGGAGCGGATAGCAATAGCGGGGAAAAGCAACTAAAAAAGGCCAAAAAAATAGCCGAAAAAATATGAATGACTACGCTTTTATAGGTGGCCTCATTTATAAAGGAACACAAAGATAAATTTAAAACGGTGACGGAAAATGGAATTAATGCTCAGGATTAATTTAACCGTATTGTATTGTTTTTACTGATTTCTTGACCGTTGATTTCAGTTATTAGTTATAATGATTTACACACAAAAAAAAAAAAATGAAGGGTGATGATTTGGAGAAGTCTCCTTGATTTAAGGTAGAGTTTTTTTTAACACACCAAATGCCATTGTAAAACGTCTCTCGATGTAATAAATATTTAATGTTATTTATAATATTATAATTTATTTTTTATTATATTAACTATATTAATTAGGGTAAAGGATGCCATAATGTTAAAACCTATATGTGTTCATTATTATGATCTTGCCGTAATTTTATTTTCTAAAAATCACTGTGAAGACGTGTTTGGAGGAGCGGATAGCAATAGCGGGGAAAGCAACTAAAAAAGGCCAAAAAAATAGCCGAAAAAATATGAACAGCTATGCTTTTATAGGTCGCCTTGTTTATAAAGGAACACAAACACAGCAAAGGATAAATTTAAAACGGCGATGGAAAACGGAATTAATGAACGCTCAGGATTAATTTAACCATATTGCATTATTTTTACTAATTTATTGACCGTTGATTTTAGTTATTAGTTATAATGATGAAGGGTGATGATTTGAAGAATTCTCCTTGATTTAAGGTAGAGTTTTTTTTAACACACCAATTGCCATTGTAAAATGTCTCTCGATGTAATAAATATGTAATGTTATTTATAATATTATAATTTATTTTTTATTATATTAACTATATTAATTAGGGTAAATTAATTAGGGTAAAGGATGTCATAATGTTAAAACCTATATGTGTTCATTATTATTATGATCTTGCCATAATTTTATTTTTAAAAAATCACCGTGAAACAGCCAAGATGTGTTTGGAGGAGCGGATAGCAATAGCGGGGGAAAGCAACTAGAAAAGGCCAAAAAAATAGCCGAAAATATATGAACGGCTATGCTTTTATAGGTCGCCTCGTTTATAAAGGAACACAAACATAGCAAACGATAAATTTAAAATGGTGAGAGGTCGCCTCGTTTATAAAGGAACACAAACACAACAAACGATAAATTTAAAATGGTGAGAGGTCGCCTCGTTTATAAAGGAACACAAACACAACAAATGATAAATTTAAAATGGCGAGAGGAGCGGATATCAATAGCAGGGAAAGCAACTAAAAAAGGCCAAAAAAATAGCCGAAAAAATATGCTTTTATAGGTGGCCTCATTTATAAAGGAACACAAACACAACAAATGATTAATTTAACCATATTGCATTGTTTTTACTGATTTCTTGACCATTGATTTCAATTATTAGTTATAATGATTTACACAAAAAAAAATGAAGTGTGATGATTTGAAGAATTATCCTTGATTTAAGGTAGATTTTTTTTTAACACACCAAATGCCATTGTAAAACGTCTCTCGACTAAATATTTAATGTTATTTATAATATTATAATTTATTTTTTATTATATTAACTATATTAATTAGGGTAAATTAATTAGGGTAAAGGATGCCATAATGTTAAAACCTATATGTGTTCATTATTATGATCTTGCGGTAATTTTATTTTTTTAAAATCACCGTGAAGATGTGTTTGGAGGAGTGGAATGAACGGCTACGCTTTTATAGGTCGCCTCGTTTATAAAGGAACACAAACACAACAAACGATAAATTTAAAACGGCGACGAAAAACACAATTAATGAACGCTCGGGATTAATTTAACCGTATTGCATTGTTTTTACTGATTTCTTGACCGTTGATTTCAGTCATTAGTTATAATGATGAAGGGTAGAGTTTTTTTTAACACACCAAATGCCAATGTAAAACGTCTCTCGATGTAATAAATATGTAATGTTATTTATAATATTATAATTTATTTTTTATTATATTAACTATATTAATTAGGGTAAATTAATTAGGGTAAACGATGCCGTAATGTTAAAACCTATATGTGCTAATTATTATTATGATCTTGCCGTAATTTTATTTTTTTAAAATCACCGTGAAACTAGCCAAGACGTGTTTGGAGGAGCGGATAGCAATAGTGGGGGAAAGCAACTAGAAAAGGCCAAAAAAATAGCCAAAAAAATATGAACGGCTACACTTTTATAGGTCGCCTCGTTTATAAAGGAACACAAACACAACAAACGATAAATTTAAAATGGCGAGAGGAGCGGATAGCAATAGCGGGGGAAAGCAACTAAAAAAGGCCAAAAAAATAGCCGAAAAAATATGAACGGCTACGCTTTTATAGGTCGCCTCGTTTATAAAGGAACACAAACACAACAAATGATTAATTTAACCATATTGCATTGTTTTTACTGATTTCTTGACTGTTGATATCAATTATTAGTTATAATGATTTACACAAAAATAAAATGAAGGGTGATGATTTGAAGAATTCTCCTTGATTTAAGGTAGAGTTTTTTTTAACACACCAAATGCCATTGTAAAACGTCTCTCGACTAAATATTTAATGTTATTTATAATATTATAATTTATTTTTTATTATATTAACTATATTAATTAGGGTAAATTAATTAGGGTAAAGGATGCCATAATGTTAAAACCTATATGTGTTCATTATTATGATCTTGCCGTAATTTTATTTTTAAAAAATCACCGTGAAGACGTGTTTGGAGGAGCGGATAGCAATAGCGGGGAAAGCAACTAAAAAATGCCAAAAAAATAGCTGAAAAAATATGAACGGCTACGCTTTTATAGGTCGCCTCGTTTATAAAGGAACACAAACACAGCAAACGATAATTTTAAAATGGCGACGGAAAACGGAATTAATGAATGCTCAGGATTAATTTAACCGTATTGCATTTTTTTTACTGATTTCTTGATCGTTGATTTCAATTATTAGTTATAATGATGAAGGGTGATGATTTGAAGAATTCTCCTTGATTTAAGGTAGAGTTTTTTTAACACACCAAATGCCATTGTAAAACGTCTCTCGATGTAATAAATATGTAATGTTATTTATAATATTATAATTTATTTTTTATTATATTAACTATATTAATTAGGGTAAATTAATTAGGGTAAAGGATGCCATAATGTTAAAACCTATATGTGTTCATTATTATTATGATCTTGCCATAATTTTATTTTTTAAAAATCACCATGAAACCAGCCAAGATCGCCTCATTTATAAAGGAACACAAACACAACAAACGATAAATTTATAACGGTGAGAGGTCGCCTCGTTTATAAAGGAACACAAACACAGCAAACGATAAATTTATAACGGCGAGAAGAGCAGATAGCAATAGCGGGGGAAAGCAACTAGAAAAGGCCAAAAAAATATGAACGGCTACGCTTTTATAGGTTGCCTCGTTTATAAAGGAACACAAACATAGCAAACGATTAATTTAACCATATTGCATTGTTTTTACTATTTCTTGACCATTGATTTCAATTATTAGTTATAATGATTTACACAAAAAAAAAATGAAGGGTGATGATTTGAAGAATTCTCCTTGATTTAAGGTAGAGTTTTTTTTAACACACCAAATGCCATTGTAAAACGTCTCTAATAAATATTTAATGTTATTAATAATATTATAATTTATTTTTTATTATATTAACTATATTAATTAGGGTAAAGGATGCCATAATGTTAAAACCTATATGTGTTCATTATTATGATCTTGCCGTAATTTTATTTTTAAAAAATCACCGTGAAGACGTGTTTGGAGGAGCAGGGGAAAACAACTAAAAAAGGCCAAAAAAATAGCCGAAAAAATATGAACGGCTACGCTTTTATAGGTCACCTCGTTTATAAAGGAACACAAACACAGCAAAGGATAAATTTAAAACGGAAAATGGAATTAATGAACGCTCAGGATTAATTTAACCGTATTGCATTGTTTTTACTAATTCTCCTTGATTTAAGGTAGAGTTTTTTTTAACACACCAAATGCCATAGTAAAAGGTCTCTCGATGTAATAAATATGTAATATTATTTATAATATTATAATTTATTTTTTATTATATTAACTATATTAATTAGGGTAAAGGATGCCATAATGTTAAAACCTATATGTGTTCATTATTATTATGATCTTGCCGTAATTTTATTTTTAAAAAATCACCGTGAAACTAACCAAGATGTGTTTGGAGGAGCGGATAGCAATAGTGGGGAAAGCAACTAGAAAAGGCCAAAAAAATAGCCAAAAAAATATGAACAGTTATGCTTTTATAGGTCACCTCGATTATAAAGGAACACAAACACAGCAAACGATAAATTTAAAACAGCGAGAGGTCGCCTTAGGGGAAAGCAACTAAAAAAGGCCAAAAAAATAGCCAAAAAAATATGAACGGCTACGCTTTTATAGGTCACCTTGTTTATAAAGGAACACAAACACATCAAACAATTAATTTAACCATATTGCATTGTTTTTACTGATTTCTTAACCGTTGATTTCAATTATTAGTTATAATGATTTACACAAAAAAAAATGAAGGGTGATGATTTGAAGAATTCTCGTTGATTTAAGGTAGAGTTTTTTGAACACACCAAATGCCATTGTAAAACGTCTCTCGACTAAATATTTAATGTTATTTATAATATTATAATTTATTTTTTATTATATTAACTATATTAATTAGAGTAAAGGATGCCATAATGTTAAAACCTATATGTGTCCATTATTATGATCTTGCTGTAATTTTATTTTTTAAAAATCGCGGTGAAGACGTGTTTGGAGGAGCCGATAGCAATAGCGGGGAAAGCAACTAAAAAAGGCCAAAAAAATAGCCAAAACAGAATTAATGAACAGGATTAATTTAACTGTATTGCATTGTTTTTACTGATTTCTTGACTGTTGATTTCAGTTATTAGTTATAATGATGAAGGGTGATGATTTGAAGAATTCTCCTTGATTTAAGGTAGAGTTTTTTTTAACACACCAAATGCCATTGTAAAACGTCTCTCGATGTAATAAATATGTAATGTTATTTATAATATTATAATTTATTTTTTATTATATTAACTATATTAATTAGGGTAATTTAATTAGGGTAAAGGATGCCATAATGTTAAAACCTATATGTGTTCATTATTATTATGATCTTGCTGTAATTTTATTTTTAAAAAATCACTGTGAAACCAGCCAAGACGTGTTTGGAGGAGCGGATAGCAATAGTGGGGGAAAGCAACTAGAAAAGGCCAAAAAAAATAGCCGAAAAAATATGAATGGCTAGGCTTTTATAGGTCGCCTCGTTTATAAAGGAACACAAACACAGCAAATGATAAATTTAAAACGGCGAGAGGAGCGGATAGCAATAGCGGGGAAAGCAACTAAAAAAGGCCAAAAAAATAGCCAAAAAAATATGAACGGCTACGCTTTTATAGGTCGCCTCGTTTATAAAGGAACACAAACACAGCAAACGATTAATTTAACCATATTGCATTGTTTTTACTGATTTCTTGACCGTTGATTTCAATTATTAGTTATAATGATTTACACAAAAATAAAATGAAGGGTGATGATTTGAAGAATTCTCTTTGATTTAAGGTAGAGTTTTGTTGAACACACCAAATGCCATTGTAAAACGTCTCTCGACTAAATATTTAATGTTATTTATAATATTATAATTTATTTTTTATTATATTAACTATATTAATTAGGGTAAATTAATTAGGGTAAAGGATGCCATAATGTTAAAACCTATATGTGTTCATTATTATGATTTTGCCGTAATTTTATTTTTTAAAAATCACCGACGTGTTTGGAGGAGCGGATAGCAATAGCGGGGAAAGCAACTAAAAAAAGCCAAAAAAATAGCTGAAAAAATATGAACGGCTACGCTTTTATAGGTCGCCTCGTTTATAAAGGAACGGAATTAATGAATGCTCAGGATTAATTTAACCGTATTGCATTGTTTTTACTGATTTCTTGACCATTGATTTCAGTTATTAGTTATAATGATGAAGGGTGATGATTTGAAGAATTCTCCTTGATTTAAGGTAGAGTTTTTTTTTAACACACCAAATGCCATTGTAAAACGTCTCTCGATGTAATAAATATGTAATGTTATTTATAATATTATAATTTATTTTTTATTATATTAACTATATTAATTAGGGTAAATTAATTAGGGTAAAGGATGCCATAATGTTAAAACCTATATGTGTTCATCATTATTATGATCTTGTCGTAATTTTATTTTTTAAAAATCACTGTGAAACCAGCCAAGACGTGTTTGGAGGAGCGGATAGCAATAGCGGGGGAAAGCAACTAGAAAAGGCAAAAAAAATAGCCGAAAAAATATGAACGGCTACGCTTTTATAGGTCGCCTCGTTTATAAAGGAACACAAACACAACAAACAATTAATTTAACCATATTGCATTGTTTTTACTGATTTCTTGGCCATTGATTTCAATTATTAGTTATAATGATTTACACAAAAATAAAAAAATGAAGGGTGATGATTTGAAGAATTCTCCTTGATTTAAGGTAGAGTTTTTTTGAACACACCAAATGCCATTGTACGTCTCTAGACGTAATAAATATTTAATGTTATTTATAATATTATAATTTATTTTTTATTATATTAACTATATTAATTAGGGTAAAGGATGCCATAATGTTAAAACTTATATGTGTTCATTATTATGATTTTGCCGTAATTTTTTTTTTTTTAAATCACCATGAAACAAGCAACTAAGAAAGGCCAAAAAAATAGCCGAAAAAATATGAACAGCTACGCTTTTATAGGTCGCCTCGTTTATAAAGGAACACAAACACAACAAACAATAAATTTAAAACGGCGATGGAAAACAGAATTAATGAACGCTTAGGATTAATTTAACCGTATTCCATTGTTTTTACTGATTTCTTCACCGTTGATTTAGTTATTAGTTATAATAATTTACACACAAAAAAAAAATGAAGGGTGATGATTTGAAGAATTCTCCTTGATTTAAGGTAGAGTTTTTTTTAACACACCAAATGCCATTGTAAAACTTCTACGCTTTTATAAATCACCTCTTATAAAAGAACACAAACACAGCAAACGATAAATTTAAAAGGACGACGGAAAACGGAATTAATGAATAAATTTTTGCTGAGAGTCTTTTTAGTAAGGACGTGGAGATTTATTGCCTGCTCTTCCTGACCAGCGACTGCTGAGAGACATTTCATTCCTTGCTGTTTTGTTCTTCATGTCAGGTATTTCATTTCCTCATTCGCCTATTCATGGATTCGTATCCCAAAATGCGGACTGTAATTACACTTATCACATAAAAGATAAATATTGATTTGACAACTGGATGGGAACAGTGTTCTTTTTTCAATTTGATGGCAACTTTCTTTCCTTATTTGCTGAGCAAATCGTCTATTGTGGGTTACTGGCCCCTATAAAACAAAGAAAATATATTTGAAAGGGGGACGCAAGTAACAGAGTCAGAACAGGAAAGAACAAGTAACAAGTACGGGACAGCAGGGTGACTTGTGAAGGTGAAGTGAACCCATCATTTCTGCTGGTGCATGGGATTGTGATGTCCAGAAAGAGTCACTGAAAATTAAAATTTCTGAGATAATATTGATGCTTGCAGCTGGTCTCTGTCCCTGTAAGTTGAAATTTGAATTCTGTTTCATATTTCTGACTTCATTGTACTGCTCTGTTGCTAGGCTACGTGCCTGAAACGAATTGTAATGAGAGTTTTGTATGTTAATTTTCAGTGTTGTCATTCCTCGCTGCTGTTGAATTGATTTATTGTGAGGAGCTGCTAGTGTCGGTTGCCTTTCACTTTCACCCGATCCTTGTCTGCACCAGAATGTAAAGGACATTAGGGTTTTTCTAAAATTGACTTCATCTGCTGTAAGGTTCGAGAGCAATTAATTGCTCCTACGGTTGGCTTTTGCATTGTAGCTGACCAAGTGGGTTAATTGGTGGTGGTGGTTTGTTTTTGCCTGGTCTTGCTGATTGTTGGGGGCAGAGATGAACTTCAACAGTGGCATGAAAGTTGAAGTATACTCCAATGAGGAAGGTTATAGAGGTGCCTGGTTTGAGGGGACAGTGGTGTCCTACGAGGGAGGGGGTATTCATAAGGTCCAACATGAAAAATTTGAGAATGAGAGAAATGAACCCTTGGTGGAAGACTTCCACTTCAGTCAAATAAGGCCACGCCCTCCTAAGGTCAACTTCAAAAATTGGAATGTTAATGACCCTGTTGAAATATATGATACAGATTGTTGGTGGAGGGGTGTTGTTTCGGAGCTTCTCCCCAATGGTTATTACTCTGTACATTTCCCAGAGTATGGAGAGAAGGTCTATTACAAGTTGTCTATGAGGTTAAGACAAGAATGGCATAATGGGAAATGGTCTAGGACAAGCTGCCTGTCCTTGAAGGTAAGGATATATTCAGTGAATTTCCATAGTACATTCTGAATGAGCAGTTTTATCATGAAAATGATGCATTATCATTAGTTGCTATTTCCTTGTTAATTGCATGTCTCCACATTTCTGATTTTTATCTCCAAATCACCTAATTGATAATGATCTGGTTTTTATTAATCACAGTTTATGACTATTTTTTGGGGACAGGGAAGAGGACAAACTTCTAATTCTCATACAAATGTTACAGATCCGATTCTGCTTGATGCTCCTCTGTATTTTAAATAAAGACAACAAATTGATTTAAGGCTAATATGTATATCAAATATAATCCCTTTTCTAAAGGTTAATATGTATAGGAAATGATTCAGTTACTTTAAAAAGTTGGATTTATCTGTTATCTTAGTTTGTAAAAATGTGACTATTCCAGGGCCACAGCAATGCCTCTATTGGCAAGAAGCGGGGAACTATTGAGAAACAATTGGATTATGTGGCACAAAATTCACCTGTGAAGCGGATACGGGTGAAGGGTCCAAGTGAAGGTGCAGGTCAGGGAGTTATTGAGAAACAATTGGATAATGTGGCACAAAATCTACCTCTGAAGCGGAGACAGATACAGGCGAAGTGTTTAGTGAAGGTGCAGGGCCAAGTGGAGTACTTACCCCTAGAGTGTCACGATCCAAGGTTTAATCTTCCTCTAAAGGAAAGAGTTTAGGTAACTTTTTCTTCTATCTTGTCACCTTCAGAGCTGTGTTTGGTTTTTTTTATCATTTGTTTTTTATTTAAATTTGGTTAGTTTGTTTGCTCTATTGCACTTGAGTATTGATCGTGATCTTTTGAATGTACAGAGGTTAGGAAGGAGTTGAGTGATTTGCGGAGCAGGGTTACTGCTCTAGAGAATATTCTTGGTGTCATGCAAAGGCAGTTGAATGTACTTTTAGGTTAACAATAGTCCCAACCTGAGGAAAGAATTTGTACCATAATGAGGACTAGCTAGGCATGGGCAATTGTGTTTTTGGGGACTTGCTTCATTTGCTTGGAATTTTTAACCAGAAATTTCAAAAATTAGAATCATCTCTTGTATTTTACACTTGTATATTTTCTGAAACCAGTGGCTTAATAATAATTAAGCCTTGCGCTCTTTTCAGACATGGGAATGTATTTTAACCTTTTATAAGCTTTGCAACTTTGGCCTCTTTTATAATATCTGAGTTTGAACTCTACTGTTGTTTAGAACTTGCATTACTAACTCCTTATACCAGCTTCACAACTTGTGTACTTAAGTATTCAATTAAGGCTTATGATGCTTCCCCATGACAATGGTTGTAGTAGATCTCATTGAAAGTGTGGATAAATTTTTCTATTTCTGCAGGGATGCTGTCTAGATGTCAGTTTGGGACACTATCCTACAACATCCTTTGAATAATTATGATATACGCCTTTGATTCCTAATTGTTTTATCCCATACTGTATAGTTGTTTTCAAACCTTCAAACTAAGCCTCTAGCTCCTGCTAAACTATTGATACCCAGTGTTATATTTACAGAGAGAGCTTCAATTCATTGCCCTTTGTCATCTCAGAGCAGACCACCTGCTCCACCTCTTCCTTGGTTGTCTTTGGAAGCCCCATTAAAATTTATAAGGGTTTACCTACCTTACTAACATCCTGTTTCCTTTCCCAACATTCTTTATGGGGAACCTAGATTATGTAATTTATTGTCACTAAATTTGTAGATTTTTCCAATTTTCAGAAAATAAAATTGCTATTCAAATTTCCTTGGCTTAGATGCTATGATCAAGGTGTATCTCCTCAGTTAAATTCGCCCAGGACTTACAGCTGACCTTGTCTGTTGGGATATGCCACACGAAGAGTTGGATCTGGAAATTTACCTTATTTAAGGTTCAATATTTGTGTAATTAGACACATATAATGCCTTCTAGGACTTTGAAGATACTAATGGAGCTTTGTTGTAGGGTATAGACATCCATCAAACACAAAGGATAAAGGAATTTTTGTAGATGTTTGGCCTACTACAGCTCTAGTAGACATGTATGCAAAATCCATCATACAATTATATATATACATAAATTCATCCTGCAATCATTCTATTCCTTGAATTTTTTAGGATTAATATAATATTCTAAACATTATAAAGTTGGTGATATGCAAATATGTGAGGGGTTGTTCAGTTATGTAATTCTTTTATGAAAGCCATGTAAAATCCTCCTCGCGTTCCAACAGTAGCATGTTTCACATCTGCTAAAAAGTTAATCTATATTTATTTCATACTAGCACAACCACAACTACTTTTCTCCTCCATCACAGTGAAGGGATTGGACTCCATTACCATGTGGAAAGACCATTGTTGCATCTGACTTGACAAATACAAAATTATTGAAATGAGTACCCATTTAAAAACAGTTCCAAATCCAGCCACCCGGTGAATTCCAACAAAATATTTTCCTCTTTCACTGATTGGGCATATACAGAAAATGGAAAAAAAATAGAATGAAAGAAGACGAATATTTATACATACATTGTTCTTGGATGCACAGATGTCACCTTATTCAGAAAAGCAGGGAGAGAGAGAGAGAAGTAGTTCCGTCACTTACCCTCCAGTTATATCCATTGACCACCCTGAGCAAGAACAGATCTCTTTAAGGCCATCCTTCCATCCCTCAATCTCTTCCCTTTGGTATCGATCTGCATGGCCATAATGTTTTTCAAATGCTTGCTTGTACTGACTGGACTCCTTCAAAGGATATCTGACATCAGTTGCAGCCACATCATAAAACAGAGGAATGATCAAGCCTGGGGTTCTCAGCGTGGAGGCCGCCTCCTTGAGACACCATGCAGAGTTTGCATAGCCTTTTGAAAATATAGGAATGCGTATGGCACTGTTCTCCACCGCTCTTTCCAAGCTCAACTCAATTATTTCTCCCTGTTTTCAATTTGTGGGTATCTAAAAAGACATTGAGTCCGGCAGCAGTGAGAACTTGATAGAGATGATCAACCAGAGTCATTCTCACATCTTTTCCCCTGAAACTCAGAAACACGTGATATTCCTTATTGCTTAGGAAAGGAATTTTAGGTGTGGGAAGCTTGTATTCTTCCATGTTAAGGAGTTCCAACTGAAAATCGTGGTAGAGAGGATTGAACCCAAAAAAAACCTATACAGAACTTTTAACGCTTTCACGCAATCCGGTGCTACTTTGTATAAAGCCAAGCCAAGCTTTAGCTTGACACCAGAGATAAGGAGTCCTGTCCACACAAGAGATTACCCAATATCAAATTGACACATGGAAAGGCCTGTCTGCTTGACAGGTTTAACCAGGTCCAGCTGTATTTTATTTTTTTTGAGCTCAATCCATTTATCTAAAATGAAATTACTAATGACATGTTGGAATAGAATAATTTTAGTATCAGTATTTTGTTTTAAAAATATACTTTCTCAAGATAGTACGTTCTTGGAGATGAATCGTAACATGCTAAAACAGACATCCATTGTGGTACTTGGAGCAGAGATTACTGATATTAATGAGGACTTTCTGACAATCAGAGAAGAAATCTAATTTAGCCAGACAAGTCCTCTAGCACCAGTCAAACTATAGAAAAATAAGAGAGAACGGAAAAAACTATTAATACTATATATATAACTCTTTTATTTTATTTACGTTGTTTATTTTATTTTATTTGTAATATTTTTAATTTTACTTTTGAAAATATCACCATTTATTATTTTGGTTTTTTTTTTGTATTTTTTTTTGAAAAGTGTAGTAAATATTATTACTATATATTAATTTTTAATAATTTTTTTTTTTTTTAGTATATATATTTATATGTTGTCATAAGAATAGCTATTGATATTATATAAATGTTTTTTATGCTAGTAGTAGTTGTCAAATTATTGTCACTTTTGCAATATTATTACATTGAGAAACATAAGCTACATTAGCATGAGAATAGGGAAACCTCTCACATAATAAATGTTTCTAACATTAATAGTAGATTACCCAACTATTGTCAATTGTGCATTACTATTATATGAAAAGCATAACCTAAGTGACATGGTAGGAGGGGGAATAGTTGAAAGAAGATTGTTTCAAAGATGAATTTAAAAATATATATATATAAAGATCCTAACTCTAAAGTAAATAAAATAAAATGAAGTACATATATTAATTTTTGTAAACATATGGTAAATAAAATAACTATGGTAAAATATAAAGTAAAAAAGCTAAATTTTTTACATATATAGTAAATAAAATCTCTAAAAAGTATCTCTCATTATTTGGACAATGTCTAGTCTTGTGTAGATTACATATAGTAGTCTCTATTACACTATCATAGATAATATTATATGTATTTAAAAATTTCATCTAAATTAGGACATTATTCATGTTCAATTTTTCCTAATTAAAATGACAGCATTCATCAACCTTTGTCATCATACTCTAGAACCTCTATAAAATAGTTTTTACATATTTTCTTTCCTCTAACCAAAATTTCATGCTAGCATGGTTCCTCTTTATGTCCATACCCAAAATAAATTTTGTAGCTCCTAAATCTTTCAAATGAAGCTACATAAAAAGTTAGGTTTTTGATTCTTTTATCACATCTTTGTTAGTTTTAATGATTAAAATATCAACATACAAATAAATGATAATAAAGTGAACATTGAGTTACTTATAGCAAACACCATAATAAGTCTTTCTACAAACAAACTCAAAGCTTCAACACATAAGAGTTTAATTTCTAATATCGCATGCCAAGAAATCGCTTTAGACCATACATGAATTTTCTTACTTATAAACTAAGTTTTCCCATATCTTTACAACATATTTCTTAGGTTGAGCCATAAATATCTTACTTTAGATCCTCATGCAAAAAAAATATTTTTACACTCATTTTCTCTACCTCTAAATCCAAAATAGTAACAATAGAAAGCAAGAATATTATATAATAAAGTTTTGATAACATGAGGAAGTATTTCACTAAAGTTTATTCCTTTAACTTGAGAACAACTTTTTTTCATAGCATCAACATTGCATTTCTTCTTGAATACTCATTTTTAACCAATGAGCTTTCTTCCTTAATTTCTTTACTAGATCCCAAGTTTTATTAAGGCCTCAATTTCTTCACCCATAGCCTTTTTCCAAAACTTATTTTTCTTTGATGCAAAATATTTCTTCACATATTTGAACTCCTCATTAGTTAGAAAAAGCTAGGTGGACAATACCTTTCAATTAGTCTTTGTTCTATTATGGATCTTCTCAAGAGTGGATTTTGAATTTTGTATTATTTTTCTTCTTCCTATCCTAAATTAAAACTTGATGTCTCTTCATACTCATATCTTTTTGTTTACCAACATGTTCACGGTTAATTACGTTTTCTTCTTCCTTAGTTTAAAAATTCACCTTAGTATTCTCTTGTTCTTTTGGTTATTATAGATTAGGAAAAATACTTCATTCATTAAAAGTTGTAATTAAAAAATACACTATTTTTTGTTAGTGGATTCTAAAGTTTATAATTTTATACATTTTCATCGTAACTAATGGAACCACATTTTTCAACTTTCAGATTTTAAATTAGACCATTTTTCTTAGTTAGATAGAAAAAATTCTTATAACTAGAAACTCTAAGATGTGGAAGATAAATGTTTTTACCTATCCAAACTTATTAAGGAGTCCCACTAACAAGATTAGAAGTAGGATCTACCTATTTATTAGATAACAAGTAACTTGCTAATAACTTCAATTATCCAAAGGGGTTGTCATGAAATGGCAAGGCCATAGGGTTCTCATGATTGATATCTGCATTTAAATCCTCCAAGTAACATACTAGTGCTAGATGTGCATGCTTTAATTCTATCTACATGGTTGTTGGTATTCCCACAAGTTGAGAAATATCCCTACAATAAAATATAATGAGGTGTGGGGCCTTGAAATCAAGCCCACATGGCATTATAATAAAATTTCGCTTCATCCCAATTTTATTCTATGATAGCACCATCAATCACAATCCTAGCTAAGTCAACTTCAATAAGAACTGCAATATTTTGAATAATTTTTTTTTGTAAGAACATTCTCAATAGTTTAATAAATTTGATCTTCTCCATCTTAACCATATCATTTAAAATTTGAATAATTTTTTTTTTTTTCACATTTACCACATTGAACTTAAGTATTTATGATTATTTAGCTATTGTAATCTATCAATTCTCTAATATTTTCTTAAATAATGTTTTTTAAATATAATATTTATAACTTCTATAACATAATATATCTTAAGTTTTATGCAAATATTTTCACTAATTATTCATGGATTTCTTATAATGTTTGCATTAGTTTTCCTTTCCTCATTAGTTATAACATAATAATATGTTTAATTATGTCGAGAGGCATTCTACAGTGACAGCAAAACCTTTTGTCAGGAAAAACTCTTCATGTCAAATGTCAAATTTGATGTGCAGGTGCCAGTCTTTGAATTTGAAAGGGGTAACTGACAAATAGGAGTGGTAATCGCATTGGCAGGTAGTGAAAGAACAGCGTTGGCAAAGAGGCAGACCAACGGTATGAGTGAGGGGAAATAGAAATCAAAAGCCAACATAAATTGGTACACACCATTTTGCAGAAGGTGGGACACCACAGGTCACGACCAAGAAAAGGAATTAGTTGAAAAGAATGCAGATTTAAAAAGAGACAAGGAAGAGTATGCTACGCCCATGTTAAGGGAAGGTTTAAAAATCTTAACAGCGGAGAGAAGAGGATAAGGGCTTGCATGAGAGAGTCAAAAAGGAGGAGAAAAAAATTCTATGTGAAGGGGCTGCCAGGGAATTGTGTATGGATAGTAGCAAGGAAGGATTAAAGACCTGTTTGTTGAAGGTAAAAGGAAAGAAGACTCAGCCCGCGCCACATCAAAAGAGCAGATTGAATGGTTAGTAAATTGATTAAAGCCAGGGCCGTGTAATGATAACCCCAAGAAAATAGAGGAAGTTGAGCACAATTAAGCAGAATTGGAGGAATAGGATAACGGGAGATCATTGACACCGTATAATGCAGATAGGAAATCCAGTGTAGATGAAACTAATGCAAAAGAGGCTGCGCTTTATACGGTGCAAATTTTTAATTGAATCAAAGTTAAATATTGAACCAAATTTTATTTGAATATTGAGAAATTGTGAATTTGAGATTCAGCTTGTTTGGAGAAGAGTTGTGTTTTGCATTTGCATCAATTGGAACAACGTAGAAGAGTTGTATTTTGCTTGTTGCATCATTGTTTGATTCATAGTTGTTAAAAACTTGATGCTATTGTGTCCTAGAAAATTTATTGTACCCTCAAAGAGGAGGAAGTTTGCTGCTTTCCGTTTGTGGCATCTATGGTTTTGACATGCAACTATTGAAGTTAACGTTATGAGTAAGTCTATGATGAAGAGATAATTTCAAGGTTCACTTGGCATTTGTTGTAAGAGGCTTTTACCATCACAAGGTAATTGCATCTTTTCCACTTTTAGCTTATCTAAAAAGTCCAATAAGTCACATTCCAACAAGGTAATCTCCTTTTGAAAGTCCAACATGTGTAATGATTAACTTCCATTGTTTCTCTTTGTCATTTATCTTTACCTGAAATTCTTAGAGACAAAATGACAATTAATGTCCAACATGCTATTTTTAGAGCTTTAGATGGAAAATCATTTAATATATATGTGCTAGTAATTATATTTGTTATCTTAATATTTTAGTGTTTGATATCTTCTCAATTGTTAGCATGTTTCTTCTTTGGTTGAGTTTGTGGATTGGGGGAGTAGGGCCCCTGTTTCTACTTCCTTTCTTCAAGCTGCTTGGGCGATTGGTCCTTCCTTCATCATTTGGAATCTTTGGTTGGAGAGGAATCGTTGGATTTTTCAGGATATGATGATGGGGGCCCCTCGCTTGTGGTGGAAAATTTTGCATTCTTTGGGAGAAACGATTGCGGCTAAGTGTGATCTGTTTGATTCGATTGCTCCTTCTGATGTTGGCTGTTTCAACCGCCTTCATCTGCCTCCTTCGCATCAGCAGCTTATGCGCAACAGGTGTAGGCATCCTACTCCGAAGGTGAATAGGGAGGGAAGATGGTCTCCTCCTCCTCAAGGCATCCTTAAAATTAACACGGATGGCTCTTCTCGTGGAAACCCTGGTCATGCTGGAATTGGTGGTGTTGGTCGGGATAGTTCTGGGGATGTTCAATTTATTTTCTCTATTTATAAGGGTCTTCATACTAATAATCTTATGGAGGCTTGGGCAATTTTACTGGCTGTGGAGCATGGCAGTAAGTTGGGGTGGCGCATGATTATATGTGAATCTAATTCCCAGGTTGTGGTGAACTTGCTGAACAGGCAGAGGTTAGAGGATGTTAGTTGGCCCCTGGCTTTGATTATTGAACAAATTCTCAATCTTTGTGGTTCTCTTGAGTTTGTTACTTTCACTCATATTCCTAGGGAGTGGAATGGTGTTGCTGATTGTTTGGCTAAATGGGCTTCTGATCATATTCATGATTGGAAAGTGGTTGATCGGGGTCAATTACCCCCAGATTTGTCTCAACAGTTGGACCATTTGGTGGAGCTTGATAAGGTTATGTAATGATTTGGCTCTGTAATTTTCTCTTGTTTTAATAAATTTTTACCCCTCTTTTATCTAAAATTATAATGTATATCTATTTTAATATTCACATTTAATCTATTTTGAGTTTTAACACTCTTCTTTAAAACTAGTCACACTATATTTATAAGATATTACAATCACAACTATTGTAATAACTTAAACTTTTTTAAATTTATTTTCATTATATATCTTTATTGTGGGGCCCACTCATTTCTTATGATTATACTTGCAATTGATGAGCTTATTATTGACATTGATACTCATTTACATGCACCTTTATATTTTAGATTTATGTTTTTGATGATAGATCAATATGTATAGTGATGTTATGCCTAGATTGATTTAGTTTGCATTGTGATGATCTAGATTGAGGATAACTATATTTTGGTGTTATTATTCATGTGATGAAAATATTTTATGCATTTTCTCCCTATCATCATAATTTGATTTACAAGTATGGAATTCTATTATGCTTTGAAATTATTGTTGGAAATCAAGGTATAACTTGCAGCGATATGAACTTATTAAAGTGATTGTAAATCTGAAATTATGTTTACAAGATTACCATAAAATGATTAAGCGATTGACAATTGCAACAATGAAAGAAAAAATTGTAATACCACAAGTCATCAACACAAGTGATACAAGATATACATGGAGAAACCCTTGCGGGAAAAAAATTCATACCCAAAGAGATTCAATGTTGTATTAATCTTCAAGGAAGTACATCAATACAACAATCCTCTCTACAATCCGACAACACTTCATCATTCTAACAACCCGCAAAGAACTCATACTAGACCACCATCCAAAGACTCCAATATATAGAAGTTTATGGGAGAGAATACCACAAATGGTATCCCAAAACGACAAGAAAAACCACCTAGAAAAACCCATGCACCCCTTAGTGGACAACTCATAAACATGGGATAAAATATTCAATAATCGCATGGCCTTCACATGGGCGCCTAACCCACATCCAATTAGAAATAGTCAAACTCGAGTGCTCCATAATTCTCCAATTGCTTTGACGTCTACATGCAAGATCATGCACCACCGTGCAAACTTGGGCACCCAACCATGCAAGAGCATGCGAAACATGCAAATAATATGCAAGCACATGCACACTCAAGTGGTCCCAACCCAGAAAGTTGGATGCCCAAGAAGAAAATTCCTTCAAGATGCTTTTTCACTGCCACCATGATGGGTACACCTCTTTGAATGCAATTACAATTTGTCATAGGAAATTAAATAATAAATATTTTGTCCCTCATATCCTCTAGAACACTTTCCAAAGAACGTGGAGACACATAATTCAACTTAGGATAACAATTTTAATGTCACCTATCCTAACATTCTCCCACTTGACATTATACATTGTAATTACATCCATGAGATACAAATAAAATATATAATCAAGTACAATGATCAAGGCCCATGGCCTTCCAACACCAAGATAACTTATCCATGGTCACTGGCTTCCTGAGAGAATCTGCAACATTATCTAAAGTTTCAACCTTATCAATCAAAACCTTACCATTCTCGCCATTTCTCGCACAAAGTGATACTAAACATCAACATTCTTAGTACAAGCATGATACATAGTATTTTTAGCTAAACATATGGTACTTACATAGTATTTTTAGGTAAACATATGGTACTTTGACTGTCACATCTAATCTTCACAGTCTTGCAATCAAAACCAATGCTATTACCAAGTCTCTGTAACCAAACTACCTCCTTAGAAGCATGTCTAGCTACCATATACTCTGCTTTAGTGGTGGATAATGCAATTGTAGGCTACCTCTTACTCATCCAACTCACTGCACCTCCAAACAAAATAAAAGCATAGCCACAAGTGGACCTTCGACTATCCAAGTCACTTGCCCAATCTACAAATCAACAAAACCCTATATGTCCAATGAATTATCCACATCATCAATACAATGATGAACCAAATAGTAATCTGAAGTACCACACAAATATCTAAACACCCTCTTAACAAAATTTCAATGTTCTCTACCAGGGTTAGACATAAACCTACTCAAAACTCCCACTACTTGGGCTATAACTAATTTAGTGCAAACTATTGCATACATTAAACTACCGACAACACCAGCATAAGGAACATTAGAAATCTCTTCAAAATCATCATAAGAATTAGGACACATGTCTAAAATGAAATTACTACCAACCGAAAATGGAATATTTACTAGTTTACAATCATGCATATTAAACCTCTGCAAAATGGTATCAACATATACTTGCTTTGAATCAACCAAAGCTTTCTGTGAACCCAGTCTCTACTTATCTCCATCCCAAGAATATATTTTACAACCCCCAAATCCTTCATATCAAATGTGCCAGAAAGTTGAGTCTTAAGCTCCTTAATCATCACCGTGTTGTTACCCATAAATAACATATCAGCAACATACAAAACAATGATTATAATTTGATAATCAATAAACTTAATATAAACACAATGATCATACTCACTTCTAACAAAACCCAACTTCAATGCAAATGAATCAAACTTTTGGTACCACATCTTGGGTGACTGTTTCAAACCATATAAAGATCTCTTTAACCTACAAACCAAGTGTTTTTTTCCTTTCACAAAAAAACCATCAGGCTATTGCATATAAATTTCTACCTCAAGATTCCCATGCAAGAAAGAAGTTTTAACATCCATTTTCTCTATTTCAAAATCATAAGTAGTATCAATAGATAATAGGAATCTAATAGAAGTTAACTTAGCAACATGAGAGAAAATTTCACCGAAATCAACTCCATCTCTCTAGGAGTAGCCCTTGGCCACCAATCTGGCCTTGTACCGCTCTAACTGACCATCTATTCCAAATTTATTTTTAAACACCCACTTGCAACCAATGGGATTCCTTCCTTTAGGAAAACTCACAAGATCCCATGTATCACAACTATCCAAAGCCATCATCTCCTCCTGCATGGCTTGCATCCATGAATCACTTTCTTCTAAAGAAAGAGCCTCCTTGTAGGATATAGGTTCATCGTCAGTACTCAACAAAGAAAATACACAATGAAAATTGGATGGGCTATACCTATCAACTAGATTATGTTGCCTTGTGGATATTCTCAAGGTAGGAATAAGGGGCTCTTGTTGGTCTTCTTCTTCTTCTTCATGCTCTTCTTGCACATCATATGAACTCTCTAAACCCTCTTCATCTTCTCCATCCTCTAATCTATCTGGTTTTTCTTCCACATGTGCATCTTCTTGCTTTACATTCTTTGTCTTGAAGTGCACTATTTTTGTCTTATCTTTCTCTTTTGGTTGTTCTTCACCAAAGTAAGCTCTAAACTACCTAAAAATCACATCTCTAGAGAAAACCATTTTATGGGTAAGTGGATTCCAAAGCTTATAACCTTTTACATTCTCACAGTAACCAACAAAAAATGTATTTTTGTGCTTTTAGATCCAACTTAGAATGCTTCTCTTGAGGCACATGAACAAAAGCCTCACACCCAAAGAAACTTAAATGTGAAACAAAAGGCTTTCTACCTATCTATCAAGCTTAGCACCACTCAACATGCTCTTAGCTCTTTCCATTAAGGTTTGGTTCATTCTTTTTGATACCCCATTTTAGGTGTAGTCTTTTTTTGAAAAATACTTGCATGCTTACAAAACTCATCAAATTCCCTAGAACAATATGCACCCCCATTTTTAGATCTCAACACCCTTATCTTATAATCCGTTTTCTTCTCAACTAAGGCTTTAAATTCCTTAAACTTAGTGAAAACTTCAGATTTTGCATGCATAAAGTAAATCCAGGTGTATTTTGACACATCATCAATGAAAGTAACATAATAATGATATTTGATAAAAGAGTCAACATCCATTGGTTGAAACACATCCAAATGAATGATTTCTAATAATCTCTTAACTTTATTAGTCCCATTAGGAAATGATGATCTGTTATGTTTACCAAATACACAATGCTCACAAAAATCATTTTTACCAAAAAAATATTCAGAAATACCATCAACCAAATTTTTATTCAAAATAGTCTTAAGACCTTTTTCACTTATGTGACCCAATCTATGGTGCCACAATATACATGCATTTTCAGTGCCAGTTACATTGAAAAAATTACAAAAAGTGGAGGCATTAAGCTTAAATAAAGTCCCTATTCGAGATTGTTTAGCAATCACCAAACTCCCTCTTACCAACCTGCAACCAGACTTGTCAAATGTGACGTGCATTCCATAATCATTCAACTTGGATACTGAAAATAAATTTCTTGCAAGTCCTAGAATATTTAAAACATGATCAAGATTTTTAACCCTTCCATGATCACCGAAACACAACTTTACTTTTCCCTTACCAACAATCTTCTTCGTGTTATTATCACCAAGGAACACTTATCCCCCATCATAAGCTGAATATGAAGTAAACCACTCCTTGTGAGGAGTCATATGGTAGGAGCAACTTGAATCAATAAGCCAAGCATCATGACTAATAGTGTTAGCAGAAATAAACAAAGCATTAGAATCACCATCTTCTGAGGACTTTTCTGTGGAAGTATCTAGACTATTTTTCTTGTTTCTACACTCCTTCGCATGCCTTCTCTTACCACAATTCCAACACTTTACTTTGCTCTTCTTAGGGGCTTTAGAACATCCTTTACACTTGTCTCTCTTCTTGTCCCCTTTAGGCCCTATTTTTATTTGGACCTTCCTCACACATGCAAGGCATCTTGGGAGCCCATGTTCATGGAATTTATCATCTCTTCCAAAAGAATTATTGTAATGAGACTATCCATCTTCGCTTCTAAACCACCACCACTTATGCCAACAATTAGATTTTCCCAAGATTCGGGTAAAGAACAAAGCATCGAAATACATTTATCATCTTCTATCTTAACATCAATTGATGCAAGCTAACAAATAATTATATTAAAAGCATTTAAATATTTTGTAATAGAATCACCATCCTTCATTTTCAAAGAATACAAACACCTTTTGAGATATAACTTATTAGTTAAAATTTTAGTTTGGTAAATATCACCTATTCTCTTCCACAAATTATATGTCATAGATTCTTCCAAAAAATTCAAGAGAACATAATCTGCAAGACACAACTGAATGGTTCTTGGAGCCTTTCTGTCCATTTTCTTCCAATCTTCATCAAATGTTGATTCTAGTTTCTTTTCATTAGAAATTGACAACCACTAATCTCTCTCTTCAAGGAGATCCTCCATGTTCAACTTCCACATCTCGTAGCCAGTGCCATTGAATTTCTTAATATCAAAGTGGGAGTTAGAAACCATAGTTTACAATCTTCTTTACAAATTTGCAAAACCCACAATGCACAAGCTCCCACTGCAACCAAAAACCTTCAACAAAAGAAAGGTGTCCCTCTCTTAATAAAATTGTTAGCTCTGATACCAAATGTTGGAAATCAAGGTATAACTTGTAGCAATATGAACTTATTAAAGTGATTGCAAATCTGAAATTATGTTTACAAGATTACCATAAAATGATTAACTGATTGAAAATTGCAAAAATGAAAGAAAAATCTGTAATACCACAAGTCATCAACACAAGTGACACAAGATATATGTGGAGAAACCCTTGTGGGAAAAAAATCCACACCCAAATAGATCCAATGTTTATATTAATCTTCAAGGAAGTACATCAATACAATAATCCTCTCTACAATCTGACAACACTTTGTTGTCTTGACAACCTACAAAGAACTCATACTAAACCACCATCCAAAGGCTCCAATATATAGAAGTTTGTGGGAGAGAATACCACAAATGGTATCCCAAAATGAAAAACAAAACCACCTGGAAAAACCCATGCCCCCCTTAGTGGACAACCCATAAACATAGAATAAAATATTCAATAATCACATGGCCTTCACATGGGCGTGTAACCCACATCCAATCAGAAATATTCAAACCTAAGTGCTCCATAATTCTCTAACAACTTTGACGCATCCATGCAAGATCACGCACCACCATGCATACTTGGGCTTCCAACCATGCAAGAGCATGCAAAACATGTAAATAACATGCAAGCACATGCACACTCAAGTGGTCCCAACCTAGAAAGTTGGACACCCAAGAAGAATATGCCTTCAAGATGCTTTGTAATCGCCACAGTGATGGGTCCACCTCTTTGAATGCAATTACATTTTGTCATAGGAAAATAAATAATAAATATTTTGTCCCTCATGTCCTCTAGAACACTTTCCAAAGAACATGGAGACACATAATTCAACACAGGATAGCAATTTAAATGTTACCTATCCTAACAATTATCAATTTAACCTAGTTTCAAATTATTATCAATAATGTATGAGAATGTTTATATTTGATATAATTAGGAAAAATTGATATGAGCTAACATCATGATATTAATGTGAATTAAATTGCTTATGGTGTAAAATTTTGATATTTTTTTAACAAAAATGGTGAAGAAACCTAAAAATAATATTATTTATAAAGTACCCCTGTTCATGGGTGCCTTGGGGATAATCCTTCTTGCAATCCTGGACAAAATGTTTCTTGGTCTCCTCCGGGTGAAGGTTGGCTTAAGGTGAATTTTGATGGTGTTTCAATGGGGAATCTAGGGAGATGTGGAGCTAGTTGTGTGGTAAGGGACCACAAGGGAGCGATGCTAATGGAAAAATCATAATGCCTAGGGTTCAAGACAAATAATGAGGCTGAATTCAGAGTAGCTCTGCTTGGGATCCAATGTGTGTCTTAAGGGGCTATATGGAAGATCCATTTGGAGAGTGATTCTTTAATAAAATTGAATGCAATTTGGTGTGGTTGGACCTCTAATTGGAAACTTAGGAAGTGGCTTGACCCCATTTTACAAATTTTGAATAGTCTCGAAGAGTTTAAAATTTTATACTTTCATAGAGAGGGAAATGGGTTAGCGGATGAGTTGGCAAAAAAGGCCATGGTGGATGTGGTAATGTCATAAAGGTGTCGAGACGAATATCATCTATGATATCACCCACACAGTTATAACCTAACTCTTAGGGGTATTTAAAACTTGAGGATGGTGGACCAACATTCGTCTGATGGTTAATCATTCCTTGAATTGTTGTTGGGCTACATTGATAGTGAAGAGTTGGATAGGCACATTGGAAGTGTGTGAGTTTTTATTAAAAGGAATGGGAGGGCACTCGTAAACCAAGTTGTTGAGGTGTTTTTGGCAGTGTGGTTCCATTGTTGGTATTGTAGGTCTCATCAATGTGGTGGAATTTGGAGGTGATGGATACGTCGATTCGGCTTGAATGCCTGAAATGACAAATGTCTTTCTTGGGTGAAGTCTCAGACAAGCGCCTTGTTTGTGTATTTAAGTTGTGCCATGGTTTAATTTTTCATGTGATCGTGTCAGGGTTAGAATTTTTGAGGATTGATCATAGATATCACATAAATATGAATATCTTGACCATGTCCCTTGCTTTTTGTTGAATGTGGGTGAACCCAAGGAGGAGGAAAAGGCGTTGTGTAAGAAACTAATCTGGAGTAAGTTTTGGGGGGGTCTTGAGGATGTGCTTGAGAATGTGGAGGATGGGCATGGAATCCCACTCTTGAGAGATTATTACCTAATCAACAGAAGGATTCATGCTCCATAATGGTATCTGTTGGTCTTTTTTGAGGACCCCTCTAAGTTGCGTAGGAATAGAAATAGGGTGGTGCATTGCATTCTCTTCTCAAAGCAGATTATGGGTCTTTCTTCGGATGATGGTGTATGGTTGGCCTTAAGTGTCACACACTAAGCCCTGACTTTTTAGTGAGTCAACAATAAATATTTTCCGTTTCTATTTTCTGTTCAGCTAGGCACTGTCACCACTGGGCTTCGTACAAGTCACTGTCATGGCTGGGCTTCGGTACAAGTCACTATTCATGTGCCTACATCATGTCGAGTTTGTCATTAACTTAATATTTATTTTCCCGCATTTCTCAACACAACTCCAACTTATTCATATTTTATGGATGAGGGTGTGGGAAATTTGAAGGTTTGTTGGCATGAAATCAAAGTGTTTTTTATTTTAAATTTATTTTAGAAGATTATTTGTTATATTTTAAAATAAATTATTTATATAAAAATATCTAAGATAATTAAATAATACAATGAAGTATATAAATTAAATTTAAGTAAATTTATTACATTAAAATAATTGATACATATTTATATAAGATTTATTTATTTATAAATATTAATAATAAATCAATCATTATATATTTTTTTATTAATATATATAAATATAGTAAATATATATAAAATAAGACAATGATAATATTTTATATATTATTTATTATTTATATAATATTATTGTATATAACATATTATTTATTCTAATATATTATATTATATAAATTATTTTTATATAAATAATATAATCTATCATCATAATGATTGTCTTTTCTCTTGCATTTACCTTTTTTTAAATAGTTAGTACAATAATATGATTTATTAGTCTCAACTATCATAGAAAATATATGTTGATTTGTATTTAATTTATTACATTTATTTAATTAGCTTATATTTGGTGAACCTTTCTATCTTACACAAACTAATTTTTACCCATATCAAAGTTTTTCATATCAATATATGTATGGCATATTCATCTCACTTTTAGATAAAACAAACAATCTTTACAATCATTTTGTTTCATTACTATTGCATTGTTACTATCTCTTGGACAATGGTTTTAAGCTTAAATTTATATCTTTTTCACCTACCTTTAAAATTATATTAAGGTTTAATTTAGATCTAATATACCACTAGAATTTTCACATTTTTAATCTAAATCTTAACTTTTAATCTTTATTTTTCAATCTTCCATTACAAATGAGTGCCCATCTAAATCTTTCCATGCCTACCACCAATCAAAATGAGATCTATTGTGATAGTCATATTGAAAAAAATAATTATATATATAAGACAATAATAATATTTTATTACATATTATTATATATTTATATAACATATTATTTATTCTATTATATTATATACTATATTATTAGTACTTGTCATAGGCAATATTATTACAATAATTTTTGTTAATTAGTTATTAATAAGTTGGTTTTGAATCAATTAAAAACTTAAAAAAATATCTTTTAAAAAAAATTAATATTTGTAAAGTGAACGTGTAAATATTTAACTTTTGTAATTTGAAAAAATGTTTTTCTTTGATTGGTTAAAAAATTTGGGGTGTTATGGGTGGATTTTAGAAAATTGGTAAAATATTATTTTGGCATTTTTTTAATCAATATTATTCTAGTTTTACTATTATTTTGATATTTTTTAATTTTACTATTATGTAAGAATATAATGGTTTAATGTAAATATATTTATAAGAGAATAGATGAAATAATACACATGAATTATATTTATAAGAGAAAATATAATATAGAAAGAAAATATAGTAATGAATAAACTAGACAAAATATTGCAATTAATCAAAATTAGAAAATACCACCATTCCTTTAAAAGAAAATTACAACAAAAACCAAGTGTAATATAATGTTGAAAATATTAAAGAAATTTAAGAATTTTTCACTAATTTGAATTTTTTATTAATAAAAAATGCAAATTTGTGAAATATATAGAATAAAAAATGATTAAACATGAAATTTTTTTTATGTGAAAATATAATAAAGTATATTACATTAATAAAAAAATAATTTAATTTAAAAAATAGATGTGTAAAAATAATGGTAAAATTCATATATTTATATTATTTCTTATTTAATTTTGTGTTTATTTTTAGAGAATGTTTTTGGTAGTCATTCTTTTGTTTCTATATATTTATCCATGAAACATAACAAGAGTTTACCATCAATTGTGAATAAGTAAAGACAAATTGGGTGAATCCAAAAGTAAAAATATGCAAACTAATTGTTAATATTCCAATGTGTAACATATTACAATGTGAGTTATACCCTATCATATTCCTATATTCCCTTGTTGATCAAAAGGCATTCACATTTAAACACAAAGTTAATTGTTCACATTTAAACACAAAACTAAGTAACTTTATTATATTGCATTCTTTTTTATATTTTAGCATTTATTATTTTAAAACACACATATCAACTACAATTATCTATTGATTTAATCTAATTTAACGTGTGCTTATTTATATGCATCTTATTGAAATTTAAAGAAAGTCTTTTTTCATAACTCTAATTTATCATCTATTTTATTTTTTTAAATTCATATGATGATGAGCATATAGATAAATTCATGAAATTATTAATAATGTTTTTTATGTTTTATTTTCCATCAATTATTGAAATCATAATTGGTTATAAAAATATCTTAAAATTTACTTTTTCTACAAATCTATGAGTTGAAATACTTGAGATTTTATTACAAAATTCAAAAATCAAGAACATAAATAAAGAAGTCATAGATAAGTACACTTAAATAATATTTGATATGGTATAATTATTTTACTGGTATGATTATTTTATTTTGAAAGAATATTTTTATTGAGAGCTATTATTTCAAAGTAAGATTTGAGTTGCCCCTAAGTTAATATTCCACAAATAGTTTATCAATTAACTAATAAATACAATTACTACAATACTAGATAGGCACTTGTTCATATTATATTATATTACATTATATAATAATATAATATAATCTATCATCAAAAGAACGATTATCTTTATCCCTTGCATTTACATTTTTAAAGTAGTTAGTACAATAATATGATTGATTAGTCTCAACTATCATCACATTATATATGTTGATTTGTATTTAATTAATTACATTTATTTAATTAGCTTATATTTGGTGAAACTTTCTAATCTCACATAATCTAATTTATTTTTAGGATATCTTATCGGGATTTTCCATATCAACATATTTATGACATATACATCCTATTTTTAGATAAAAGAAAAACTCTTTAAAAAATGATTTTGTTTCATAACTATTACATTGTTACTGTCTTTTTAAAATGATTTTAAGCTTTATTTTATATCTTTTTCACCCATCTTTAAGAATCATATTAATATACCACGAACAATTTTACATTTATAGTCTAAATCTAAATCTATAATATAATATAATGTATAAATAAGTATTATATAATAATTGATTTATTATTATTAATCTTTATAAACAATTTTAAATAAAAACATTTCAAATATATATCAATTATTTTAATGCAATAGATTTACTTAAAATTGTCTTATTAATTTACTACATTATTCAATCATATTAAACATTTTTATATAAATTAAAAAATAAATAACCTTAGCATACATCTAAAATAAATCTATGGACATTCGTGCTTACCAGCGGAAAAAAGAAATTACTTGGCATTTTCACATAAACAAATCTTCAAATTTCCCCGTACAATAATTTTGAGCTCCCTTCATAAAATATCGGAGCACGGGAGCAGTGAACGGTACAATGTTTGATGCAGCTACGTGACAATAACTTGTACGAAGCCCAACGGTGACAGTGCCCAGCTGAATGGAGAACGGAAACAGAAAATATTTATTGTTGACTCACTAAAAAGTCAGGGCTTAGTGTGTGACACTTAAGCCCAGCCATGGTGTATGGGTCTTGCTCTGGATGATAATGTAGGTTGGTTGCAAGAATACATCAAGGTGGGGCAGCTTGTGGATGTCAAGGGCTCTGTTAACTAATGCAGGAATGTGATGAATGTGCTAGTGGCTAGTGATGATGGGTGGGCTGCCAGGTCTAGTGGGTGAGGATCAAACTGAAATCTTCCTAGTTTTTGGTAGGGTGGTATTGGGGTTCGATGCTTGCCCAAAATTTTCCTTTTTTGTACTAGGTAGTGTTGTTGTTACTAGGGGATGTGTATAAGTGTTGATGGTTGTATAGTAGTTGGTAGATAGTTTGGGGGTCTATTGCTCCAATTTTTGGTGTGCACCTATAGAGATTTTGTAAATGGGTTGGGGTTTGTTTATTCGACCACCTTTCAAATGTAATGTTTATCTCTTTTTGTTTAATAGAAGGGTGCAATCCTTTAGCTACTTTGAATCGATAAAAAGATATTAATAAAGTAATAGTTTTTACATATTGAAGAGAGGAGCTCAATGGAGTAGAAAAAAACATGGCCACTAGAAGTAAAACATATACATAACATGAATTGTGGCTAAAAAACTAAGAGAGAAAAACAAAAAATTAACTATTAAAATTATTTAGGGGTTGGCAAACTATGAAATGAAGTAGGAGATGCCAACTCTTCATTTGAGGTGGCTGATGCTACAATAGGAGAAGGAGGTTTTTGGTGTGGGAGATAACTCAAAAGGAAGTGAAAAACATTAAATTTATAATCTCCCCTAGATGTAAATACTAATTTGAGCTCCAAAAGATGTGATTTCATAGCAAATTCCATGATGTCTTGATTGTGATTTTGTAGATAGTTTGAATGGTACTAAAAAACATATGATTGTAAGTTCCTTATTAATTAATTTAGATGAAAATAAGCCCCCAATGAGGGATAAGCCATGATAGAGGTCATATCCTTCCACCATAGCATTGAGTTCTTCCTTAGGGATGAGGTAGATTTGAATGCAATATCCAAACAATGCCCTAAGGAGTGGAGTGTTCTAATGGAGGTGCATGTTGCATTAAATATAAAAAAGAGATGCAAAGTAGAATACAACACAAATTCTAGATTCTATTGGATTTATTTTCCAATGACCGCTTGAACTACATTTTTATAACACTACAATATAGATTGAATACATGCACTACATGGATGAAGTTGAAGCAACCAAGAATGTCAGACTCATATTTTTTGTATTAAAAGAAGAATGCAATTACTCTTTTGGAGTGTGGTCATAGTTGAGAGTGCAAAGGGTCAAAGAGAACAAAGTTAAAGGGATAAAATGAAGGTGGGGGGATAGGGAAAAATTATTGTGGAATGTATTGGTCAATGGAAGGAGGTAGGGATTCCAAGAGTGATAATCTCATATAGATGAAATAGGGTTGGAAAAATAAGGAGGAAGAGAGAAATGAATGAAGGCAAGATTCAACTAATGTGAGGGTGATATGTTGGTACTTCCAATGGGATCTACATAACTTGGAAGGGTAAGAGGCAATTCTTTTCATGTAGCACATCATAAAACAACAAGACCTACACCAAAATGGAAAGTGTTAGCTAAAATTAACTCCTTTTTATGGAGTCATTTAGAGGTTGCATTTCATCACTATAATCTTGAATGGCCTCAAGGAGTTGAGAATGGGTCATGCAAGTATTGTCATTGAAAGTATTGATATTTTTATTTTGTTCAATGACTAAATTAGCTAGATAATTTGCAACATTATTTCTCTCCTTTTAAAATTGCATATAGTCATGTATATTTTAAAATTGTCTAGAAAATATCAAACTTCTTGTAGAATGTAATTGAGTTTCCAATTTGGACATGAACTCTTCTCTAAAGAAAAGATAATTACCAGATAATCACATTCAATATGTATTCTATTGTGATTCTCTCTTCTATCCAACAAGATCACCAAAAGTATTGTTTGGGATTTCACCTCATTATTTGTACCATTCAACAGTTTAGTTGTAATATCTATCAACAAATCTTTATGAGTCTCTTATTATACAACATGCTCTAGAGGCCCCCGCATTTCCAGGAAAGACATAATCAAAATTAAGTTTCTCCATAGAGGATGGTGGATGTTTCCATTTTATGGTACTTATATCTATCTTGCTCTTAAACTTTGAGTGAAACTGGGGGAAAATGGGGAATTCATAAAACTATAATGTTTTAGAAGTATGGCATCACAATTTGAGAATTTGAATTTTTTTCTTATGTGTTTGTTGTCTTGCATCACAGTGTTCTCAAACATGTACTTATCCACCTTGTGAGTGAATTAATTTATGATTGGATATTGTTTCCTAAATAATTTTTTATTTCTTTCAAGTCAAATATTCATTAGAAGAAAGGGGCAAGCTTCTAGATGTAGCCAAAAGTGGAATCAAAGTAAAGAGAGGGCCAAGAAAAGAAAACCTATAGTAAATTGTTTGGAAGGGGGCCATGACATTTTAGTTTAGAGCATAACTAATGCTATCTATTGTTGGAAAAGAGGTAGTTCAAGAACAAGTGGTTCATGTCCTCAATGGCTAACCACATATGAGACAATTGAAAGTAGGAGAGATGACCACATTTTTTAGTTTTTACTTGTGATAATTTTATCATTTAGTGTACACCAAGTGAAGGCATCCACTTTAAAAAAAAAAAAATTCTAACACAAATTTGTAGGCTAGCTATCCACTACTACTAAGAAGGTTAGAGCCTAGTAACTAAGTTTGTTTGAGTACTATCCCATTTTGGAAGGCATCCATGAGAGTTTGTTAGGCTTGGTGGAGTAGAAACTTTTCCTTTTCTCAATATTTTTTCTAAGATTTTTTGGCTAAGGGCATGATCGGGTAGTCTTGTAGATTTTTCCATTTTACATTTGTCAAAAGATAATCAACTATTAATTTTATATAGTCTTTCACTTTTTCACATCATATTTATTTGAGAATCAGTTAAATTCAATTGTGATAAGTATTAAATTGTGATGATTATGAGAGTTTATTAATTTTCTAGAGTACATGATGTGTTTAATATTTTAGTTATCATTACATCAACTAATTTTTGGAATAAATTGATGCTTATTTCCAAGTGTGCAAGTAATTTCCATGGACAATAGAAAAAAATTGAAGGTCCTCTAGAAACCTTAACTATTTTCATCATAGTGACCCCTTGGCCTTATTCCATGAGGAGATTAAAATTTTGGGTTTTTGGTAAGATTTGACTCTTCCCAAGCCCCTTGGGAAGAATGCGATGAGACTTGGTATTGAGAGATGGAATGGTGACTTGCCACCATCTAATATTCTCCTTCCTAAGATCTTGTGTGTGGGGGTTACGACATGTACACCCCAAAATATCTTACATATGTGGGAGCATACCCAATGATATTTTAGAGAAGAGTGTACAAGTATACACTTAATCCTAATGTCTCACACGTGTGGTAGCAAACCCAAAAATATTTTGGAGAAAGGTGTACAAGTACATTGCTTAGTCTAGTGCGACATGTGAGAACATATCCAAGAATAATTTTATAGAGAGGATTTTACTTGTACATTCATTATTACAATGTCTCACACATGTTAAAATTCACCCTAGGAGATTTTAGAGAAGAGTGTATAAGTACACTCCTCATCCTGAGGTGTCACACATGTGCGAGCACATGAAATTCATGAGAAGTTTTAGGGTTTGTGTGAAGGCTTTAAGGGAATGAGTTGGAGGCCATGTGTCACCTCCTTATAGGGAGAGGATGGGTGACATGATACATTATTATTATGATATGTAATTTCACACTAAGTCAATGTTTTGATTAGATAAACTTGGGAAGGGCTCGAACCCATTACAAAACAACCATGAAGGAATAGAAACAAGTCTCACCAAAAGTGAGACTAGAGAAAAATAAAAACTAACAAAACTAAGGCAATGTTAGTGAACACCTTTAGGAGTCTTTAATGCTAAGGTTGATGTTTTGGAATTTTTGTTTACCTTGGTCAAGTCCCTTTTGTTGTTTTCCATAAGAATTTGAAAGTATTGAAGACATAATATGCCTAATACAATATTCACTAATGCAAGTGCAAAGTGGTCTCAATGCTCTCTAATCACTGAGTAATGCTCTAGTGATGATCAAATGGATCTTTTGAATGATGGATTGATATCCTAAGCCATGCCTTTAAATATGACATCCTAAATGCCAAATTCAAATATTTTTGTATACAAGTCATTAAACAACAATCCACTTTAAAAAGAAAACCCACTTGAAATGAATGAAAATTAAATTTAAATAAAATGAACATGATTACAAACACAAATCTACTTGTCAATCTAAACCACATCAAATAGCATTTTTTAAAGTCTCTATACCTACTTTAAAAATATCTAAGAATAAACAATCAACAAATTATTTATTATTTTAAAAGACAAGATAACTTAAACTATTTGAACTTTAGCTTAAAAGATGGGTCTCTATCCCACATGAACATAAGGACACAACACAGTCCTAGTCCCAAGGCTCCTACTTTTGATTATTTTGGCGAGGGCTCCACTCTCAACTTGATCTCATTTCCTTTAGGTACATGTGCGTCATTATTCCTAACTTAATCTACTTCTATAAACGACACAATGACAATCTGATCTTCAGAAAGATTCATCATTGTGTAAGAAGATTTTAATTAGGTATCTGAAAGGTTCTATGCATAAGTGAACAAGTTCCTGCACTATTTCTGTCTTTCGTACAGAAGAATTGTTTGTGAGTTCCATCTACTAAACTTTTACTGTAGTTATAATGTCCCATTTGACAGCAAAAACAGACTTCCTTTCGTTTGATCTGGATTCTTTCCTAATTCAATGTACGGGCCCAGGAAAGGAAAAAACCATAAACCACCATTGGAAGCACAAAACTGCGGGTAAAGCCACAGCAGGACATAGTTTTTTTTTTGTATCTCCAAATGCATTAAGAGTATCCAGACCACATGTTCCACTAGATGACGTGAACTGCAGCATTCACAGCATGAGGACCATTTGCGGCTCAATATATTGCACATAGTTGTTAACACTCTTACTCATTCTCATAACAGAGGTCTTTGGTTTTCAGCTTTGGTGATTTCTTCAGTCTTACAATGGAGACTATCTTATGGGACGCTGCCTTTTCCCTCCCCTTTCTACTTTTGATGGTAATGGTTGTGATGTATGCGTTTGTTGTGGGCTTGGATAATGTGCTGAGTTACAGGGCTGTTCTTCTTCCAGATAGTTGTCTGCAGTTTTCCTGGCAGAAAGGTAATTTTGCAAGCACATCATATTTTGCTGTTGGATCTTGTAATGGAAGAGGTTAGCTCTGGAAAGGAGAGGAAATTGAGTATTGATTGTATGGAGGGTTGCAAGGAAAGGAGATTGAGTATTGATTGTATAAAGGGCTGCAATGTTAAAGTGCAGAAGAAGATATCATTCAGGAAGTGAAAAAATGCTACCCTTGTGTATCACTTTTGAGTAGAAAGCTATTTTCATACTTTTTCGTTTTTCATTTTTTATGGAAATGAAAGACTCTAAATTCTAGCGAGGAGAGAAAATTGAGTATTGATTGTATGGAGGGCAGCAAGGTTACAAAATAGAAGAAGAAATCATTGTGTAGTTTGTTTAACTCAAAAATTAATTTACATGGATAAATGTTATCTTTGTTAGAGTGTTGTTTCGGTACTTTCTTTTTCTTTTTTGTAAAAATAATTGGATTACATAGATATTGGTATCTTGCATTTATATAGTGGAACTTCAAATATGTAATTAAACTCTCTTGATGGAACTTCCCAATCAATTAATTATTTTGCAAGTTATAAAATGAAGAAAGGATAAATAAAGCTCTCAAACAAATATTCACTCTCTAAAATATCACACCATTCCCAAATGTAGAGTATGAAGTAGAGAACACATTATGATGGATCACAAACTTTAGGTGAACATTTAATTTGTAGTGATACCACATGGTTTCAAATTGTGCCTCAACCTCTGGAGAAACTAAGGATTGAATAAATGTATTCATATCAATGCAAGATCATAACTAGATTGATGCAAACTCTACTTCTAGAATCATAAACTCAAGCTCTAAATAGAACTTTGAATGTTTGTAAAGCACACATAGACACAAATAAAATAGAAAGCTTGTTTGGATGATATGAGATTGCTCAACCTCTAAGATGCTCTTACATCAGACACCCCAAGTGAGAAAAAAGTGTGATCTTAGTTCTCAAAAATAATTGATGAGTAGTGGAACCACACTTCTGGTTGATGACCTAGCCTTAACACACCCCCAACACAAGGATAGGCTTCAGGAAAGACATTTGTACTTCCTCCTTTACCTCTTCCAATAACAAGGTGAAGGGTTGGGGCATAGCTAACCTTCCCTATCGAACTTCTCCCCATGTTTGATTTAAATGTATTTTTCTACATTACCCTAGTCTCTTGACTTCAACATAGGTGTTGAGAATCCTCCACCTTGAATCCATAGTAACAATTCTCTACACACATTTTTTTGATTATCTCGTACTTGGAACTACTCACCCTTTTATTTCACTATCCTAACTTCCCCATCTTAGTAACACCTCATGCCTATTGTCTATCATAGCAATCTACCTCTCAAGTGCATTCCTTTACACACTTCTTCATTCCTCTCTCATGTCCTCTTGAGATAAATATGCGTTATATCATTTGGACTAGACAATGAGGATTCTTGATCATCTATAAGTTGTACACAAACCTCCATTCTCTTATCTAAAACCAACAAAGCTTCAATTCTCCTTAACACTATTCTAGTAAAGGGATATCCTTCTCCCACTTCTACTACTAGTAGTCTCTCAACATCTCTACTAAAGCATTTAATGTTATCACCAATACATCCAACTTCTACCTTAGTGCATTCACCATGTTCTACATCCTATCCATAGACATCTTCTTCCTTGGCTTAAAAACTATTTGATCATAGCTTCCTTAGATCCCTCCTCACTCTCACCACTATCAATCAACTACCTATAAGGCAATTCTTGCTTCACCATTATTTCTATCAAATATTCTTTTGTCACTAATACTCCCATCGTAGAAAAAACTAAGAAATAATAATCCTTTAATGTCTTTCTATCTTTAGGAATACCTAAAGCCACTTACATTCTTCCATCCTCATATATAAAGATTTCTCTCTCTTCTAGTTGTTCATGACATCTTTGTTTGTTCTTAAGAAAATTATCACCTCTAGAAAAGGTCATTTTATTCTCCTCCTAATTACAAGTTTCTCAACACACATGTTAAATAGCTGATATTACCACTCCACACAACTCACTATATTGTATCCTTTGCCTCACTATCCATTAGGTCTCTTCTTCTCTTGGAGCTCACTTGGTGTTCCTTCTTTGTTTTCATTCCTTCCTTCATTGTTGGTATATATTGAAGGATAACTAATCAAGTTATCAAATCATTCAAATTCTTCTCTACCTCTTCCATTTTCACCTCTTATAGTCTCTCCATACTACTAACTTTGTCTCTAGCTCTACAAGCCACTCTTTTGGTCAAGAGGTTAACAAAAATTCATTCAAACCTATGAATACAACTACAAGATATAGTCCATAGATAGATCACACATAGTTACTATCTAGTACATAGCAGTTCCTTTTGGAACTCTTCTCCTACACAATTTGTTGATTACCTCATAACTGGTGCTTATAAATTTTCACTTCACACTCACTTGCTATAGATTACCTCAAAATTGGTTCTTTTATTTATCAACTACACCCACAACTTCTCTTGTAGGCACTACATCTACTTTGGTGCCATTTGATGTAGGGAAAAGTCAAAGAACCCAATTATGGGTTGTCTAACCAAGTAGATCCACTATGTATAATGTACAAACAAAAAACATCAATCACACATTAGAAAGACACAAAAATGTTTGAAATAATATAGTTTGTTAAGAAACAATAATTTCATCCAATTATTTAGTATTATAATGAGGTCTTGAAGTCTTATGATCTCAATGCACAACTACGCCTTAAGGCCTTAAAAATTCTCAACATTTAAGCCTTGAAGCCTTATAAGATAAGTGATTACAAAAACCAAACACAAAATCCACATGATCTTTTACCAATAGAATACAATACAAACTCCACATAAGTCTTTACCACTCACACTTGTTCAAGCTAAAGATAATATTATGAGCATTGCTTCCTTAGAGTACCACTTTACTAGTATTTAAATATGTTGTTGGAAGATGTATACCCCACAAGTTGTCGAGGTTGTGGACTGACCTCGTCCAAAGTTCAAATGACACTCTAATAAGTCAACGGAGACATATTCGGATGGTGCATTCTCAAATATCCCTTTTGGTATGCTACATATAGAAGATGTAAGGATTTACATACATGCTAAGTTGGAGGAGTACAATCACTCAAAGTTGGATGATGTGTGGTTTAATGAACTCACTGAAGACCAATTTTAATGGAAACCCGAGTTCGAGAACCTAACAAAGAAAAACCTAGATGTTTGGAACAATTTCCTCAACTTTTGCTATGTTGAGGAGTGGGTGAGATAAACATTGAGTTGAATTCATGACAAATTCATTTGGTTGGATATACCACACATGATTAATAAGGATGTGATTAGGGTTGTAACAAGATTATGTTCAACTAAACCAATTTTGACATTCAAATCAATGAAAAATGAAATGGTAATGGATTTAATAGCTGCAAATTAGACAAGAGAACTCTAACTATCAAGGACATTAAAGACCTTGCAGTGAAAAATGCATTAATGATGATAGGGTACAAGATATACTTTACAAACATAGAGAACTTTATTTTTGCTATTTCAATCAACACTGCATATGAGATGGTAAAGAAAGGTGTTGATTATGATTTGTGTGAATTGCTTAGATCACAACTACTAGAGAACTTGCAGAAGACCAAGGACTCCAGGTACCCCTTCAATTTTGGTACCTTGATCATTTGTTTATTATTTTACTTTCTTAATGAGGTTCCTGGAACTAGGAACATAGTGTGATTGACGGAGAGACTAATGGCATTTCAAATCAAAGACCATCTAATGAGGTTGGGTGATGTAAATGCATAGGGGACTGCATTATGAGGTTTCTTTAAAAACTTTTAGAGGAACATGCAAGCTAGAGAAATGATTCCTCAGAGCATGGTAGAGAAGTATAAAAATTGTATCACTTTCATGGTGACAAAGGATTACTGCATAATACAAGCTACTGAGCTTAGAACTATTTGGATTCTAGAGATGGGATATGAAGTAACAGAGGAAGAAATTACCTGTTCGATAGATTTTATGTGAAGAAATCCTAGATACACCTCTAAGGAAAGGTTTGGGACATATGATAAGAATTCTAGTGCTGCGCACATGGAGCAGAGGGAAAACAAATAAAGAAAACTATCAAGAGAAGATGACTGCATAGGTTGTGGAGATGATGGGTCTATCAAAGGACCAATTAGAGAAAGCCAAAAACATATCTAGCTCTCAAGGAGGTGCATCTAGCATAAGAATATTTGGTAGAACATCTACCCCCTCTTCAGTTGCCCCTAACTCCTCTGCAACTATGCCCTCTATCAGTGGAGCAAAGAGAAAGGAGTCAACCAATACTCCAATTAAACAACAAAGTGTTCCTGTAAAAGTAATGATTGCTCTAGTGAAGCAACAAAGTATCCCAATGAAGAGGAAAGTGAAAGCAAAGGAAATGAGATAAAGATACATGAGTGTTGATTAAGAAGATGAAGAGGAAGAAGAAGAACCTCTTACAAGAAAAAAAAAATCTAGAGTATCACAAGCAAAAACCAATGCAATGAAAACAAGAGTTGACATTGCAAACATAGATATTGAAGCAGAGCTAGAGAAACAAAAGGAAGGATTCAAAATACATGTGAGGGAGAAGAAAGGAAAGTCTAGTTAAGGAGAAAAATATCTAAAAGCTAAGAAGAAGAAGAAGGATAAGTCTTCCCCAGTAAGAAAATATAGCCCTCTGAAATTAGAAGCATTGTTTAATGGTATAGTTGAGCATGAAATGTTGGAACAAATTGCTGCCTTATGTACTAGTGTAGGTGACACTGATAAGTCTACAATAGAAGAGGCAATAGTTAGATACATAGTTACATATGATGCCAACATAAATAATATTAAAGGCCAATTGATTGAAGATTTGAAAAGTGCATTGCTTACAAGAAGAGAAGAAGCAATAAATAAAGATGCAAAGTTGAGATTATTTTCCTTGGAGAAACTTAGTACTACCTTTTCAGATGAGGATAGAGCTAAATTAGCTCAATTATATAATAAAGAGTTCGGGACCAAACAAAGGATCACCACACTGATGAGCAAAGACAAAGATGATTTTGAAAGGCTCAAGAATGAAACAGTTGAAAAGGTTTCAAATTTGGAAAAGAGCTTAGGTATGACTTTAGACAGTAAAGAATAATTGCATAATGATATGTCTGTCCCAAAAGTTAATATTTCAGAAGATGCACAACATGTAGATGTTCTAGAACATAAGCATGAAGCAAAAAAAGAGAATGGGCAAGAAGATACCACTTTGATTGTAGAAGAAAATGTTGGTAAGATGCAGAAGGAGGGTACATAAATAGAGCACATCACACCTCCTCCAGAAACATGGAAGAATGCAAAACAAGAAGAGGTTGTACAAGACAACCTAGAGATATTTGAGGCACAAAATGATAAATTAGTTGAAGATGAAAAGAAGATTGAGAATGTGTCTAGTACTGCTGATAAGGAGAAGAAAGATGAAAACGTAGAAGATAACATTAGTGATAAGGAAAAAGCCAAGGAGAAGCGAGTTGAAGAAAATGTGAAGACAATTGATGAATCTTCCAGAACCTCTAGAGATTCCTTGAAGAGCTTATTGAGCATGCAACTCCAGTTCCAACTAGTTGTTTCTGCACAATTGTTACAAATTTTGATGCAACATGGTCAAGTAGATATGGACAAGATGTCCTCCTTGCACAAGTTGTTTCTCCGTAAATTGGTTTCAGGTCTTGGGAATTTGAAGGAGTGTTGACAATATTGATATCTCTCTTTAGTCAAAGTTGTTTGAGGTTTGGTGCTTTGAAAGTTAGTTTCTTAAGTTGTAGTGTATGACATAATTGTTTGAATGTACTAGGTGTGTACATTCCTTAGGTGAAAGTTGTTGTGGAGTTTTCTGGATTTCAAGGTGTTTATGGAATATTCTAGGTTGTGTTCAGGTGATATTTGTTGTCCGCGAGTTGTTGTTAATCAAAGGAAGTGTGTACTTAAAATTTTGATGGTGTTTACATGGGTAATGATCGACCTTGGTGTTTACACTAGATAAGGAGTGGTGTGGTCTGCTTTCACTTCTATCCACCACAAAAGTGTTTTGGTGCTGACCTAATTTGAATTTGCATAGTTGAGGTGCATAGCTGACCTTGGAGAAGGGTTTCAAGCTTGAGGATGATATAAATATGAGTTGAGTTGTTGAGGTATTCAAAGATAGTTAAGTAAGATGCAAATGATGCAAAGTGTAGAGTATTAGAGTGCGAATTTGTGAAGTGCAATGCAAGCTTTCATGTGTGAGATTACTGGATGCAGTGAGAAGAAGGTGTCTACAATTCTCCAGTAATGTTGTGAAGGTGTTGGTGATATTTTGGTGTATTTCTCTATTGAATTGAGATGGGTTTATCTATGAAACATTCTTCTATATCTTCTTTCTATTGTGGTAGTAAGCCTCTTGGCAATGAGCCTTTCTTTCTTTGGGCAGTGAGCCCTATTATATTTGGTGTTGATATTACTTTATATTGTGAGCTAATCCTCACTGTGGTTCTTCCCATCTTGTGTTTTCTATGTAAATCTAGTGTTCTCTTGTGCATGGTGTTGATTTATTTCAGTTTTTGTTATTCTCCTTTCATGCTAAATCATCATAACAGATTAAGGTTTAATTAAGTTAATGTGGATTTGAATGTGTATGAGGGTTTTGAAGGTTTAAGGTACAACTACTTCACCCCCCCTTTTAGTTGTCTTGTGCATTCAACAAAAGGTTATATCCTTCTTGTACTTTTCAACAACACTTCTAGGAATCCTTTCTCTTTCTTGCATCTTCTCTTGAAAGGTCTTAAAGAAACCCCATAACATGCTTTCTTGATTTTCTATGCTTCCAAATCTTCTTAAGTGATCCCTAATTTGAATTATAACAGGAATACCATCCAACCATACAACATTCTTTGCACCAAATAGTTCTTTGAGAAAGTAAAATAATAAACATATTCAATAAGGGTACCGTACTGGAATGCATACCAAGACTCTTTTGTCTTCTAAATATTCTCCATCAATTGTTGTCTCAAGAGCTCACATAGATCTATGCCCAAACCTTCTTTCACTATCTGGTGAGTAGTATGAATAGTTGTCGCCGACACTGAATTCTCTCTGTTGGTGTAGTAAATATTGTAACCTATCATCATGGATGCATATTTAATTGTCGAATCATCTATATCATTCATTTTGGGGGCACACTTGTCAAATTTCACTCTAGTGAGCTTCATAACCATATCATTCTTCACAACCTTCATTTCCATAATGGGCCCTTAAGAGCATAAACATGTAACCACCTTGATGAATTTCTTGTTGAACTTAGGTCTTGGCCATTCCAAGACATCAATTACTTGAGGGGTAAACATTATGAACCACTTCTAAAATTAGGGGTTTAGCAAGAGATGATAAATACCTTCAAATTCTTCTATCGGTAGGGTTTCACACAACTTCAAATCACCTCTTCTCTTCACTCTTCAAATGCTTGATTAAAAATGATTTTTTTATATGCAAAAACACATATAAAACCCTTTTTATGAAGACCTAAAGTGAATTGATTGTAGTGATTAATGTTAGGTAAAAAAGTTGACAAACCCTAACTGTGTAGTCATAGTCACCTCCAATCACTTTGACATCTTTGTAGAAAGAATTTTCATACCAAAAATTCCATAAGTAGATCTTCCATGTTGATCTAAACATATACATGTGTGCTTAGAACATCAAAACCACAAATTTGGTGGGGGATTAAGGATCTTTTGCTAAAACTCCCCCTGAGCCAAAGCTCTTCAATTAGTTTCTGGAGGGAACATCTACACCAAGGACTCATACTTCACTTCACTTTCTTCTCTCCTTTCCTAGGTCTTTTTCACTTCCTTCTTCATCTCCACCAGATCCAATTTCTTTGCTGGATCAACCTTCTTTTGTGAAATAGAGGGTTTCACATTTCTACTTCTGCAAAAATTTGTTACATGTCTTGGTTTACTACATTTGTGGAATGTGACGCCTTTTTGAACAAGATTACTTCCACCCATTCTAGATCGACATTCATTAGCCTTATTCCCAAATCCATTAGATGCATAACAATAAACATTGAAAGATTGAGACATCATACCTTTATTGTAACCATTCATTGTGATTTTCACATTTAATAGTTTTATGACCGAATCTATTACATGTATAGCACTGATCGGGAAATGATTGAATAGTTTGATTCATTCCACTTCTACAATATATAGCTTTATGTCCAAACTTATTGCAGTAATAACAATAACCATTAATGGATGGGTACCTTTATGCATTTGGTTGTCTGATAGGTGGTCTCTTGATTTCTTTCTTCTAGTTCTGGATCTATCTGATATTTCCCTTCTTGTCATCTTTCTTTTCAGCATTGTTTGGAGTCTAATTTACCTTTGAACTTTCACCTTTCTCAAATCCTAATCCTTCTTTGTCCTTAGAACCATTTTTTTCCAACAATCATCTCATCAAGTAGTGCAAAGCTCTTCTTGAATACTTGCTTTCTCCAGATCTGATCTCAAAGTAACGATCTCTTGTTCAAGCTTTGAACATTCTTCTAATTTATCTTTCAGTTTGACATTCAAGCAGTTTTCAACTCTTTTACCTGCTTCAACTTCAGATTGGTGATAGTCTCATTGGATTGCTTAAGCTTCTCATTTGTTTCCCTTGATTCTATCTATATCTTTCTTGAGTTTCTCTCTCAGCTTCTTAATGCGCTCATTTGCATCACCAAGATCCTTTTTCAAATCTCTGTTCTTAGCTTCTGCTTTATCCAAATCATCAAGAGCTGATTTGAGTTCTCCTTCCATGTCCACTATGCAATATTCTTTAGTAAATCCTTCAAGGATAATCTCTTTCAGAGGAATAGGATACTTCCTTGTAACCATGTGTTCAACTCCAAGGTCTACCTCAGTGGTCAAACCAATTGAAGGAACCAAGATCTAATACCAATTTTGGAACACCCTAAATATTCAGAGGGGGGTGAATTAGTATTCTTAATAACTTAAACATTCATTCAATGCATCACATTAAACTTGAAACAATGGATAGGAACATAGAAAGCATGCATCACATCAAAGAACACAAGAACACCAAATTTACGTGAAAAACCCACAAAGGGAAAAACCACGATGAGGATTAGTTCACAATATAGATATTGTAACCAGTTACAAAGTTGATACAATTGGTGGACTCATTGTCCAAAAGAAGAAAGGCTCACCGCTGAAGGGATCACTACCCGAATAGAAAGAGATAAAAGAAAGGGTGGCTCACTGCCAAATATGATTTTCTAACAATGTAGTTGACCTATGTTGAAGATATAGTTCCACTGAAGCTAAAAATACTAACTTAAAAAACTTCATTCTTCATTTCAACAACAATTCACACTTCTCTGCTCCGAATTTGGCACACACTTAATTATCTTGCATCTCAATTACTTCACATAAGGAATTAACCTTGTATATATATTGTAATCAACCAAAACATCAATTAGGTTGACCCAAAACATGTATCATGCAATACTTCATCCCGACGGCTCAAAACTCAACCATGCACGCATTGCGAAGGAAATCGAAGCATTTAACACAATAAGATAGGTTGGCATGACCTATAATTATTTCCATAATTTTTCTCCAACCTTTACTCATCTCTGCACAACTTAAAATACTTGGGTTAGAACCGTAGGTGAAGTAACAATAGAATGAACAATCTGTTCACTCACAACTTGAAACGTGAACAACAAAAACACTTGCCACGTAGAGAAAACATACTAAAAGTATCCTCAAACACTTATGCAAATCCACATATCAAAACATTCATCTGCGGTGGAATGCAAAGCATTCCAATCATATATTCTGTCACAGTTACATTGGTATTTCTAGACTGATACTCTGTCACTATTATCTTTGACTAAGGAAGACATCAGATCATGAAAATTTGAATTTAGAGTCCTCCGAAATATACCATAATTACCTCAAAATTACATAGCCAAATTATTCATGGTGAAGCATTGCGTTCCAAAAGACTGGTTCTTTGAACACTTAAACTACATTCCAAACTTAGGCAATTATCCAACCATCTGATCTTCACTAGACCAACACTTCTACATCTTTACCATGGATTACCATCAATAATGGGTTGCCATCAACGACAACACCATATAACATCATATGCTCATCCATCACACAAACTTCAATGAAAAACTTCCAACAATCTCTCCCAAAAAGTTAGGTTTCCAACAAATAATTAGTGTAAGATTTAATTAAATAGAAATAAATTAGTTTTATAGATTATTAAGTTAAATAGATGGTTGAGGTTTCTTAACACATGATGATAGTTGAAGTTAATTTTGTTGATTTTCATTTGAGTGTTCAATGACCAACCTTGAGTTTTATTTGGTCAATGCTTCCTATAGTTGATGTGCTTTTACAATGGGCTTTCATATCAAACAAGAACACATGTGATTGTTTCCTAGTCTCGCATAATTGTATCTTGCTTGTCACAATTTTTTTTGTAATTATTATTTTCCTTCAAAATCCATGCTTCTATTATGATATATGATTTCACAATAGGGAAATGTTAGTGCACAACTTTATGAGTCTTTTATGTGAGGGTTGAAGTTTTGAGATTTTCCTTTATCTTGGTTAGATCCCTTTTGTTATTTTTCACAATAATATGAAAGTATTGAAGACATATATTAATATGTTTAGTACATATATACTAATGCATGTGCAAAGTGCTCTATATAGTTTGATATTGTATAATGCTTGAATAATGCTCTAGTGATGCACAAATGAAGTTTTTGAATGATTCATTGGTACCCTAAGGCATGTCTTTAAATATGACATCCTAGATTCTAAATTTAAATGATTTTGTATGCATATTGATAGACAACAATCTAATTTAAAAAAGAAAGGACTTGAAATGATGAAATTAAATTTAGTTAAAGTGGATATAATTATAAGCATGGTTATACCCCTCAACCAAAACCATGTGAAATCATATTTTTAGGAGTCACTATAACTACTTATAACAATTATAAAAATAAATAGTTGAAAAATTATTTATTATTTTAGAAGTCAAAATATATTTAACCTTCAAAATAGAATGTTGACTATTTCTTTACCTTAAAAGATGGATCTCTACCCCGTATAAACATTAAGGAAACAACAGTGTCCTTGGCCCAATTACATGATTATTTGTGGAAAGGAATCTACCATCAATTTGATCTAATTTATTTTACATATACATTATTATTCCTAACTTATCTTTACATGAAAAAACTATGTGGATGGTGCAATTTAATCTTCAAAATTATACATTATTCTATAAGAAGATTTTAATTAGTTGAATTGTTCTTTGCATAGATGTACTTGGAAGGGGACAAAGTTATGATTATGTTTGGGTCTCTATTTATTCAACATTATGATTCACATAATTCAATAGCCTCCAAAACTAGGTTTTGAGTTTAGTCAAGTTTCATATTTCTTATATCTAAACTATTTTATGGGTGATGTTTAAAATTTCTAGTTCTAGACAACAAAGATCCTAGAAGTAGATTTTAAAGATTCATCAAGTTGCATGGAGTATTAGAATCAAAAGTATGCTATTCAGTCTCAAAGCTTTGGATTGGGTGAAGAGTCTTGTATTAATCAAGTTTTAAAAGATCGTTAGATTTATGAATTATCTAGATTTAATTATTTTCTTAAATTTCTAATATTCTAAAAATATACTCAAAAGCAAGCTTATTAATTATCAAATTTATTCAAAATCTTTCACTAAAATCTAAATATCTAATATCAAATTAAATCAGATTTAATCCATGGTTATTTCCATTGGATGGCCAACACACAATGATCCCATTTTTTCTCTAAATCACCAATCATCTAGTTGCAACAATATATGAGCTAGGTTTAATTGGATGTCTTGTCCAACTTGGGGAACTTGGTCATTTGGTTTTCAGCATATGCCAAGGTTGATAAAAGACAATGTTTATAAAGTGATCAGTTATAGCGTATAATCACTTAAAATTTCTGATCAAGACAAATTTGATGTTTTGGTTGCATCAACATACATCCCATGAA
>VDFB02327408.1:0-18906 GCA_007258455.2 Sequoia sempervirens
CCTAGATGCAATGAGTGCTAAGTGGACCATTCGATATCATGAGAGATGGGTTCTTGTTGAACCACTACTCATGAAACATGGGTCAATGAGTTTGACTCGAAATTACACGGTTGAATCCTGATAGCAATATCATAAGGTTCAATTAACCAACCGATTCACCCATATAATTTGAGTAAACAAACAAATTTAAATAAAGACATCTAAAGTATATTCTAATAAATACATCTATGAATCTATAAAATAAAAGAATGACACTAGAAGAATAACACCACGATGGACTTAAAAGAATTCCATTTAAAGTTGTTTTTCTTATTTCTCATATATAATTCTAAGTTATTAAGCTCATTCAAAATTATTAGAATTGTTAAGATCCAATGTATTTTTAAACTAAAATATAGATAAAAGATAAGGATATCTTTATTTACTAATAATAAATGTGATTTCAAAGCACACATAAATTTGTAGAAATTTATAATTGATTTATTTTTTATCTTTATTATATGATATATATTTGATATTTAAGAGAATTGAAGCTAAATGAATACATTTGAATCAAACAATTACTATAACTCATGAACTAGAGGTTATCTCTACTCCAAATAATATCACTAGAATTTTAAACTTACAACCAATATTCATACATACTTATCATGTTGTATAGTTGGTTAAGGTTAGCATTTTTTAGATTTCTTTTTATATCTATGTATGGCCTTTTATTTTTTCTAGATTTTTAATATTTGTGTAATTTATAAAACTATTTTTTAACACACATAGATGTTAAAATATAATTTTTTTATTGTATTGTAAATGGTTGGATTTTTATATAATAATGAAGAAAGTTGTGATGTTGAATTTTTAATTTGAAAGAGTTTTCTTAAATATAATTTTACATATTATGTATTTTATTTTTTATTTACTCCAATTTCAATAATACATACTATTTATTATTATTATTATTCAAATATAATATTACATATTACACATTTTTTATCAACACTACAACTTTAATGATAATACATATTTTAATTATTTTTTATTTAAAAAAATGAAAAACATTTAAAATAATAATCTCCAATGATAAAACTTTTTCCTTTATTAGAGTCATGAACTATACAATCAATTCTAACATGTATTTTTCTCTTGTTGTCTTAAATATCATAAAACTATTATTGATAAAATGACAAAGTTTAGCCATCTTTTGAAAGAAATTTAAAAAAAAAAGAGTGGTACAATATAAGATAAGGTTTGAGACTTTTAACCGGAATATTAAATTTTTTATTGTGAAATTTATTTTTATTTTATATTTTTAACTTTAGTATGAACCTCATAAATGGTTGAAGTCACATCTTTAAAACTAGCATACCTATATTTTAAAAATATATGTAAAGTACGCCGAGAGATATCCTTCTCAAGACGCTTATTTTTAATCAATTGAACCTTAACCCAAATTGAAGCTTAACCCTAACCATAAAGCTATTTGAACCCTAATTGTAACCCTATCTAAAGCTGGTTCGGATTACAAGCTCATAGACAAGGACAAATTCCCTAGAAGAGTGTCTTTCAAGTTTGAAAAAGTGTAGATACAAAACCCAAACTTTGAAATGGTTGTCACTGACTCCTGGCTCACCCAAATAGTTGATCATCGCACTAAGATGTGCATATTCAATAGAAAGTTGAAATTCATAAAACTCAGACTAAAAGAGTGGAATATCCAAGTCTTTAGAAACCTTTTTAGAGAAAGGATCTCCTTCAAAGTAGAATGGCTAAAATCCAAAAAGACCTCTCAAATTATTTTTCTTGGATCCTAATAGAAGAAGAGAGGAATCTCATAATTCAATTGGATGATGTCTACAATTTTGAATAAATTTATTGGAGACAAAAATCAAGGATTAAATGACTTAAATAAGGTGTAAAACCAAGTTTTTTTCATTTAACATGCAAAATGAGAAGGCAAAGAAACATAATATGAAGATTGAAGATACTTATGGATAAAATTATGATGATCCTGACACCATCAAGGATTCCTTGGTTTCCTTTTGGGAAAACATGCTCGTGGAGGAAAGTGAAGACAAACAAGAGAAGAAAAGAAGGATCTCTTCTTGGATCATATCCCAACCTTGGATGATGATTCTAAATTCTAATTTAAAGTAGCTAAAGATGTCATTAAGGAATAATGTAGCTAACAATGTTGTCATGGAAGAAAAGCTTTTACATCATTGTCATGAGTTTACAAGCATGTTTGGTGGAGATCATTGTAAGTATCATCTAGGAGAAACATCACATATTGCATATATGCTTGCCTACGCTTCACTTGGAGAGATTGAGTTTGGATGGAATATGTGAATAAATATAAATTGCTATATGTAGGATATAAAATTGTGTTGAAATATTGGATATATGCTCATCAATCTAGTCGAAAACTTTATGTCACCTATAATTTTGTTCCAACTGAAAGGTCATTTTTTCATCTAACAATTATACCTGAACATAATTGAGAATTAACAATGTTTGCAAGAATTTCAGAATAAACAAGGATTCTTAAATATTGACACATCTTAACTTTGTCTCCCTCTTCCCCATATTCTCTCTCCCTCCTCTACCTATCTCTCTCCCTTTCTCCCTCCCTCTATCTCTTCCCATTTGAGCTCCCTCCCTATACCCCTATCTATCTTTATATCTCAACCTCTTTGTCTCTTTCTCTTCCCATACATCTCTATATCTATGTCTTTCTCTTCCCATTTATCTCTCCCCCTCTCTCTCTCCCCTTATTTATATCTCCCTCTCCATCTCTATTTGTCTTTCTCTACTTATCTCTCTCTATCTCTCTCTATCTCTCTCTATATCTCTATAAATTTTTCTCCCTCTTCCTCTCTCATTCTATAGTCATCTCTACCTCTATCAATTTGTCTCTCTTCCTCTCTCACTCTATATTCATCTCTACCTCTATATTCCTCCCTCCCCCTCCATCTATAGAAATGTCTCCCTCTCTCTACCCATCCATCTCACTTCCTATCTCTAGAAATGTCTCCCTCTCTCTATCTTACTCACTCCATATCTTCTACTCTATATCTTTATCTTTATTTCTCCTCGATCTCCCTCTCACTCATCTCTCTATCTCTTTCTATCCATATACTACTCGATCTCCCTCTCTCATCTCTCTATCTCTTTCTATCCATATAATTCTCTACGTATATCTCCCTATGCATCTATCTCCCCATCTCTTTTCCTATCCCTATCTATCTCTCTATATTAGCCTCTCCCTCTCACTCTCCCTCTCTCCCCCTCTCTACATATATCTCCCTCTTCCCCATCTTCTCTCTCTCCCTCCTCTACATATCTCTCTCCCTTTCTCCCTCCCTCTCTCTATCTCTCCCCATCTCTCCCTCTCTTGCTCCCTCCCTATACCCCTATCTATCTTCATATCTAAACCTCTTTGTCCCTTTATCTTCCCATATATCTCTATATCTATTTCTTTCTCTTCCCATTTATCTATCTCTCCCTCTCTCTTTCTCTCTCTCTATCTCCCCCTATTTCTATCTCCCTCTCCATCTCTATTTCTCTCTCTCTCTCTCTCTATATATATATCCTTATTTCTCTATCTTGCCATATATCTCTCTCTATCTCTCCCTCTTCCTCTTTATCTCTTCCTTGCTATCTCTCTCTCTCTCTATATATATATATTTCTCTCTCCCCCCTCTATCTCCCTATCTCTCTCTATATCTCTATCTATTTTTCTCCCTTTTCCTCTCTCATTCTATATTCATCTCTACCTCTATCTAGAGGGAGAGATACAAAGGTGAAGTATTGGACCATCCCAAAGATCCACCAATCTCAATACTACTCTCAACTATTTTGAGCATTTAAGTACATATTGTATGTTAGATTAGGAAGCATGTGTCAAAGCTCATATTTGTGGATGAAAAATAGGTCCAAAGTCACAAATTTGACGTAGAGTTGGTTATAGTTTTGTACAAAATTTCAAGTGCTGCATAGAGCAAAGATATTGGTTTTTTATATCATGTCATCAAATTTGGCACTTCAACATTAACAAAAGAAAAGGTATGTACTTGAATCCCTTGCATTTTAATTTTTCAATTAAGATAAATATTTTAATATTTTCCCTCAAATCCATAATATATATATGAATGTGTATTTATTTATTGCAATGAAGAATTAACCTAAGTAACACATTAAGAATTCTAAGGATTTGTGCTTGGGAAAAATGCATAACAAAATTGTGTGCTCTCACAGCAGGAGACATTATGTTTGGGTATATTTTCAAATACTAATTATGATATTTTAGTTTTGAAATACATGGGAAAAGATTAAAGATTGAATAGTAGCAAATAGGAATACTATTGAAAACATGATGGGACTGTCATTAGCCTTAAAGAGGAAAAACCATCGCACACCCTTGCACAGTAAAGTTGTCGGTATCCTTTCAATCCCTTTGACAAACAGGCTTAAAAATCACATAAAGCACCAAAAGGAGTTGTGAGCCATATCAACTTATTTTCTTTAACCAATTTCTTCTAGGAGCTGTTGAATAGATTGAAATCTCATATTTCCAAAATGACTTATGCAAGCCTAAGTGCATTAGAATATACCCCAAACCCTAATTGAATGTTAATTAAAACCTAATTGTAATTAAACCGTAGTCCTAACTCTAACCTAATTGAACCGTAATCCTAACCCTAAGTCTATTAATGTGACATTATATTATTTATTTTTTTAGATCTAAGGAATTTATATTTCATTCAATTATGAGTACTAAGATCAAAACTAACAACTTTAAATTCATAACTATTACTTCTATATTATTATAAATATTGGGCATTAAATCAACAAATTTTATCATTATCGTTAGAAGATGGACAAGTGTTGGATTCCTTTCCCTATTAGGTTAATTTGTGAAATGCTTGATTGATTTTGAATTTGGTTATTGAGAAGAGAAATGTAGAAGAGGATTAGGATGTTGCATAAAGTCTTAATGATTTAGTTATCTGTAGGCCTATTGCCTCTTCATATGTCCTTTAATTATTTTTCAATTATTTTTACTGGAATTTATTTTTTTTATTACTTTTTTGTTAACTTTTTATTTCTCTCTACTAACTTTATTAAAGATTATAACACCCTTTCAAAATATTTGCTTAAATATACTTACCAAATTGTATATGGACAAAAACTTAAAAGTATATTGATGTGTAGTCTAATTATATATTCATTACTTATTTGATAATAGATATCAATTCAAAATATATAATAAATAATATTATATTATTAAAATAATCCTTGATAAATAAAATATTTCAACTATATTATATTAACTAAGTTGATTTTTAAGAAATAAATTGATAAAACAAGTCAAGTAATTTTTTTTAATAATATATATTCTTGTTTCATTTAAGAAAATATTTACAATGAGATAACACAATCATAAATTTGATTAAGTATATTTATTATATCCAAAAGTTGTATAGTCAATTTCATATGTAAAATAGATCTCTTTAATTTAAAAAATATATTTTTCTAAGATTTTTTTAACTAATTTTTTTAAAAATCTTACATGCAAACAAATATTTTCATAGACATTAAAAGAAAAAGAAGAAGAAATGCATTTGAGAAAAGAAAAATAAAAGGAAAGAAAATGGAATAATTCTTTATAGGTGGTTTTTTTCCTTTTGCATAACTCTAGTTTCGTTTTAGTAATTACTTTTGTTTTTAATATTTTGTTTTTATTTAACTTAATATGAATTGTTGTAATGCTTTTGATTATTTATTCATGATTATAATTCAATTAATTTAATTTAGAAAATTATAATCTAATTTAATTTTAGAATATAAAATGATTTGTGTGCAAACAAAAAATAAATAGAATGGAAAGATTTTTATTATTATTATTAGATTGTTGTTCTAGATTTATTTTAGAATTGTAATTAGTAATTAAGAAATTATTTTAAAATAAATAATTAGTTGAATTGTATAGTCAATTTCATATGTAGAATAGATCTATTTAACTCTTAAAAATATTCTCTTAATGAAAAATTTAAAAAAATATGTACATGCATTCCTTTAAAATTGGGACTATCTCTATATGCATTCCTTTAAATTTGGTCACTATAAAAAATAATTAGAACAAATAATAGAAAAATCAATCCAATAAATACCTTTCTCTTTAACAATTAACAAAATTAGATTCAATTAAATTAGTTTTTTATTTTGCAATTCTAGCTTGCATACAAAACTAATACAAAAGGTCATATTTTCAAAAACCAATATGTCTTCCTTGACAAAGAGTTTCATGAAAGATTTAAAAATGTCTTCTGCTCACCAAATGATGTGTGTTATCAAGCTATGGAGATGCAAAATATAGAGAAGTGGCTCAAGTATGGATCCCATGTGGCACCACGAAGCCTGACAAATCAATTCATGATTATCATAAGAGTCGGCATAATATCCACTCCCCGCGATAATATAAAATACAAAAAACTTGGAGATAATTTAGTGATTGTTTTAACATCTCTCAATTGTTTTAGTATGCATACCATATTTAATCGAGGAATTTAATAATTAGTCATACCCCTAAAAAGTAGCCTGCTATCAAACCAAAGAAACTATGCATGTATGTCCTAAATTCATTATTATGCACTCCTAACCATTTTATTCAAAAACAAATGTCATTAATATTGGCCTTAAACCATTGAAAAGCAGCAAAACAGTTAAAAATTAGGTTTTTTTTGGAAAAATGAATCATTAAATAGATTTTAACACATTTAATAGTAAAAAAAATTTTGATTACCTTTTTCTGTTAGTTTTGGTGGAGGGACCACAATGGGGTAGTAACCAACATCACTTGTTTCTCCAGTCTGCGTATAACAATCATAAAAAAAAATATGTTAGTGCAGTCATATCTTTACTTGTAAAAAAAGGAAAAACTTGTTGCAAAAGAAGCAAAGAAATGAAATACAATACAACACAGACTTTGTAATGAAAGAGCAAGAAAAAGAGCCAATAAGAGGAAGATGCATATTCCTCTCTTCATCTCTATTGTTGCAGAATCAAAATTTATTGTTGGGTTACCCAACTCGATGCTTAGTCTGGAGGCCAACCAACCAATGCCCAACAACGACACAATATTGGCTATGGAGGTGGAAGATCTGTAATCCAATCCAAATAGTAGATACACAATGCATATACAACTTACAAACCTAAGCTTACGTAATCCAATCCAAAATGTAGATACAACTTTCAGACCTACCATCTGCAATGTGCTATATTTGGATCTCTATCACGCTTATGCCAGTAACATTTAAAACCTTTTAACACATGCACCATTAAATTTAGAGAGGAGGATAGCCCTTCATTGTGATCATATTTTAAATGGAGACTACTATCATCAATGCATACACAAAGACAATGGGCAAATCTGATCCGGAAACATGGAGGCTCCACCTTACCCCAACAGGCTACAGCTTGAAAAGCATGGATGCCCCACCCTCCACCATTTCCTTTGTGGTGTGGCTTCTTTGAGGAAGCTGTGACCCCTACTTGTGGGGTGCGGCCTCTACTGTAGGTGAATCACCCCTGCATCAATAAACAATGGAAAAAAACCTCTCCAACATACAAGAAATGGTTTTCAACATTCATATTACAATAAAAACCATATAAATCGAGCCTTTAATATCTCTATAAAATGTATGAAAGAGTTATGCCTGTAGAAGAAATATCTATTTGAATGATCTTTTATTTGCAATGGCAACTATACTCTCTCATTCATTTGTTGAATAACGTAAAGTGTAATAGTTGAAGATAGGTTCATGTCACATGTAATTGCAACAATATACAGACAAAAAATAAATTGTAAAAATGGAGGAGGATGACATTCTTGCAGAGCATAGCCATTTGTGTAGCATATGTGGGAAAAGCTTTTGGTGAGACAGGAACATGCACATGCATATGTGATCCCTAATTTCTCAATGCCCTAGGCTGTTTGTTTGGTATTTTGTATATTAGACAGAACCAAGATAAATAGTTATTTATAGTATCAGTTTATATCAGTGACAAAGAAAGGCAAAAAGAATGAAAGGTTTATCCTAAATATAATGGTGATTGGTTGCCCTAGGTAGTTATTCGAAACGTGATCTCCTCCATCCTTCTCCAAGCGTTGACGACTTAGGAACCACCTTTCACTTTACGTCCCACCAAAACACGTCTTCCATATGCATGGTTCAAGATCTCCCAACATCAGATTAAATCGTGTCCACCAAGGAGGGTGTTTTCTTATCCCAAATTAAATTTCCCAGATTTGTTCATCCACTTGTCCATTTAAGTGAATATGGGGGTTATTTTTAAAAAATAACTAAATTATTTATGAGCACATGACTTCCACCTGCTTGTCATTTTCAATGCAGCTTCAAAACCTTTACGGAGAATATTCCTTCATTGCTTTCACTATATAACGCCTCTCAACGTAATAAAATTACTTAATTAAATATATACATTTTCTTTTTTTTTTGCTCAGTAAAGGCTGTAGCCAAAATTTGTATTATATTGCAAACATATTACAAAATGCAAGAGGCTGAGTGTTCTTAGGCACTCTGTCAGATAGTTTTAGACATACTATCAAAATTTCCTTCAAATACATAGTTAGATGCATGGAAAAATACAAAACCAATAAGCATATTTGCAAAAAGAAGACCCTTCTGATCATAGCATCCAAATGTGCAACTTGCTAGGCAGACAGTTAAGAGCCAGATGGACCAACCGGAGGAATGGAAGTCCTCCCCACTTCTGCTTATGCTTCCTCATGAATTATCTCTTGTAGGTATGACACAACTAGGGAAATTTTGGCGACCCTTCCATTACACGATGGCATGTTGAGTTGTCCTATTAGGTGGCTAGGTGTTCCAAACTAGATTGCACAAAATGGACGCCCAAGAGCATATTCAAATTTTAAACTTATTCTCCAATGACTCCAAAGGCTAACCCATCTGCAGCTCTATTAGCCAATTCATCCGCCTCCTTGTTGGCTTCCCTGAATACATGGTTGAAAGTGCTAGCCTCAAAATAAGTGATTAATTCTAGAGCTCTATTGAGAGAAGCTTTCAGTCTCTAGTTGGGGGTCGAACCGCTTCTCAAAGCATTGATTGTTAGAGAAGAGTCCCCTTCTATTTCGAGTCTCTCAATCTTCAAATCTCTACAAAAGAGGAGGCCTTGAATTAAAGCATTCAATTATGCCATATTGTTGGTGTCCTCGTCCAGAGGGACAACCAACTTATCGACCACTTGTCTATTCCACAACCTGATTATGCAACCAGCTCTGGATGGGCCTAGGTTTCCCCTTGATGCTCCATCGAAATTCAACTTGAACCAACCTTTGCTTGGGGGCTCCCATCTAGCTCATTCTCTTTTTGATAAATTGTCACTTCTCCCCTCCCTTATGTGTGGGGGAAATTTGAGTCCAAGCCATCTTAACCTCATTTTCCCATCCCATTATGTAAATTTTCCCTCCTGGCTCCTACCCAAGCTTGATTTGTTATTTATTGTTTCCACTACTACAACTTCTACCTTGTTCTTTAAGGAAGCTATGGGGATTTCCTTATTCTCAAATATCCTTCTATTTCATTCTTTCCAAAGTCCCCAGATCATAAGTGAGAGGCAGATAATTCACATGGGTGAAGCCACAATAGTGGTTTATAATTTGATGGAGGAAGAAAAACTGAGAAAAATGACCCCATGGAAAAAAAAGTGATTTTGGGGGTTCGTATGAACCTAGAAGTTTGATCAAACCAAAAAGGGGTTCGTCCAGACACAGGTTCAGTGAACCAACAAACTTTCTTTGCCAAAAACAAAAAAATACATATATGAAGGGTTAGTGAGCCACAGTTCGGGAATGAACCCCTAGGGGTTACGTCTGAACCCTAAATCCTCATCCCCTCCACGAGACTTGCAAAGCCTAAATTTTGGCACTTTGGAGCTTCGGGTTGAGAGGATCAATGGAGAATCCTCCACAAACCCAATTGGAATTAGGTAGTCCTGGAGCAGAGCTATCAATGTAGATATAATTTTAATATATTTTTGGTTTTTATTATGTATTTGTTTTTAGTTTTATTAAACATCACGTTTTTCATAAGTAAATGAAGGTCTTTGTTTTGCCATTGGAAAAACTAGCAGTTAATAAAAAAATTTGAAAAATATGAGTGCACCAAATATTGAAGTCCTTGATCCAACAAAGAAATAAAAATTGAATTTTGATATATGCAAAAAGTTATCTCGTTATACATTCGCACTATGTTTTAAGTGTAATTGGTTTGACTTTTGAAACATGATTAAAGAAAAAAATTCAATTAAAATTGTCTAATAACCAAGTGGAAACTAGATATTGGGTTATGAATCTAAATTGAGAATTTGATTTTATCCTTCATGGAAAAAATGTTATGCGTTATACGATGTGCATCACTTTTTTAAAATGTTATTTTCTAAAAAAAACCAATTTTCGTGGGAGATGGTAAAAGAAGTGCAATCTACTTCCAAAAATTTTGAAAAAAATATTTTTAGAATCTACAGACAAAATGTGACGAGACTCTAGTATGCATCATCTTCAAATCCTCCATGGTTTAGTTGCTATAGGTGCCCGAATGTGAAGATTTAGTTAAAAATAATAATTTCAGTGTCCAATTTGGCCAAAAATTGCAAACCACTATTGTGGGATCACCCACATACTATGGAGCAGCCTTGCCCTAGGTCTTGTTGGCCACATTTGAAACAAGGTTCTAATGTCATTTGGAAGGGAAATGATCCATCCTAGCTTCACACACATCCATCTCCAACATTCATTCGAGAATGGACATCCTAACAAGAGGTGATCAATGCTTTCCTCATTCTTTCAGCAGAGAACACACCATGATGGACCTTCAAACCCCATCTTCCTGAAACACTATGCTATGAGGATTCTTTTCTGTAGAGCAATCCATGCAAAAAATCTTGCCTGGGGAACGCGGTGTTTATGCCAGCAAAGATGGACATGAATATTTGTCTTCGGTTGCCTTTGCATATTTGAGATGATCTTATAGCCTTCCTTCACAGAGTATACTCCTTGCTTAGAGGTAGCCCATATCACCTCATTTGAACCTTGCCTGAAGACAATCTTCCTCTATTTAATGATTTCAAATAATAGATTTGTTTCCTGATTGGGGAGGGGAATATTTTTAAATTCTTTCCACTTCCATCCTAATGTTAGATCCTCCTGACATAATTCTACATAATCTTTGACTGTGGGCCCCCATTCCCATTTAAAGAAGGTTTTAGGTTGTTCTATCCATATTTTGTTGTTTTTGCTAGGGTAACCTCCCTAGTAATCCTCCGAAAATAGGGATGTTCTTCCATCATGGATATCCCATCAAGCATAATTTGCAATGACGAATCTACATTTTAACATGAAGTTCCACACTCTTGATCCCCGGGGGGGATTTTCTACTCTGATGACCTCCGTTGGATCCATAGAGTTTAAGTATTTAGTTTGCAAAATCTGACCCCATTTGAGATTTGGCTCCTTTATCATCCTCCAAACCAATTTGGCCCCTAGAGCCAAATTTTGACCCTATTGATCTCTTAAACCTACCCCACCATATTCCTTTGGCTTGCAGATTTTTCCCAAGCAATGAGGGCTATTTTGTCTTTTTCTACCAATCCCTGCCAAAAAAATTTCCTCATGTTCTGTATAACGAACAAGTTGACTCCTAAGGTGAGGGCAAGGTATGATAGCAAATAAATGGGAAGCACTGAAATAATTGTCTTCAACATAACTAGCCTACCTGCCCATGACAACCATTTCCCTTTCCAAGAATTCATCTTCTTGTCCAATTTATCTTTCAATGGATCCTAGAGCTTGGAGTTTCTCAGCCCTTTGTCCAAGGGTAATCCTAGATAAGAACAAGGCAACTTGCCCCTTTTGAATTTCAAAATATCCAAAATCTTTGTTTCCTTCCTTGGATGGGTCATCAAGAAAAAGAGTTCAGATTTCTCTCTATTGACTTCCTGTTATAAAGCTTTTCCATACTTCTCTAACACATCTATAAATTTCCTAGCTTCTTTCCCATTAGCAGCTCCCAACAACATAGTGTCATCAGCAAATTGTTGGTGAGTGACGGAGATGCTCCTAGTCACTTTAATTCCTTCTATTAGGCCACTATCTTGCCTATGTTTGATGGTTCTGCCTAATGCCTCTGTGAGGATGATGAAGAGGAAAGGTGACAACGAATCCCCTTGCCTTATACCTCTAGACGCCTCAAAGAATCCTTCTGGGGACCCGTTGACGAGGACAAAAAATCTTGGACTGGAAATGCATTCAAAGAACCAGTTCACCCATTGCTCATTGAAACCAAAGGAAGTTATGGTTTTGTAAAGGAATCTCCAATCCACCTTATCATATGCCTTCTTGATGTCCAATTCAATTAACATTCCTACCTCTCTCAAAGTTTGTAAGGAATGAATATCCTCTTGGGCTATGATGACTCCGTCTAGGATGGACCTTCTCAGCACAAAACCTATCTGTTCCTCCGAGATGATATATGGAAGCAACAATTTGAGCCTATTTTCCATGATCTTGTAGAGGATATTATAGGTGTTGTTACAAAGAGAGATAGGTCTGAAGTCCTCCAATTTAGTAGCATTCTCTTTCTTGGAGATTAGGACTATAAAAGTGTTGTTTACCTCTCTAAGTAGGTGCCCCACGCTCCTTGCTGCCTCTAAAGCAATTGCCAGCTCTTCCCTGATAATGTCCCAACATTTCTGAAAGAAGCCTACTGGAAATCCATCTGGACCTGGTGCCTTGTCTGGATGGAGCTAGTTTAAAGTTGTCTCTACTTCTTTTATTATAATCCTAGCATTCAAAACTTTGTTTTGATCCTCACTGATCACCTTTGGAATATACTAAAGTAATTCCTTTTGATCTGACTCCATCGATCCCTCCTAATTGTTAAGAAGATTAAGGTCGAAACTTGATATGCTTCTCTTGATATCATGCATGTCTTCTATAATTGATCCGTCCCCCATCTCCAATTTTGTAATTCTATTCACTCCTCTTCTCTATTTGGTTATATTATGGAAGTATTTGGTGTTTCTATCCCCTGCCTCCAACCAATTCTCCCTAGAGTTTTGCCTCCAAAACAGTTATTCCTTTGATGGAATGTCTTCATACTCTTGAAGAAGCTCTTTCTCCTTCATATAGCTTTCTTGATTCATTCTTTCTTGTATGGCTTTCTCGTTTAGTGCTTGCAACTCTTCTTCAATTTTGGTTTTCGCTTGGAAGATGTTCTTGAAGTGGATTCTATTCCACTCTAACAATATTCTCTTGATGTGTTTGAGTTTGGAGACGAAACAGAAGAGCTTTGACCCTTTAAAGTGTTCTTCATTCCACCAGTTCTTGATAAGGCTCATAAAATTGGGATCCTTAAACCACATGTTTTCAAATTTAAAAGGGGATTTTGATGGTCTCTCATCCCCTGTTATTGAGAGCGTGATTGGATAATGATCAGAGCCAGAGCATGGTAAGATTCTTCCTTCCGGAGTATAGGGAAAGGTGGACTAATCCCCCCCAAAGAAGAATCTATTTAGCTTCTTTGCTATGTTGTTGAATCCAAACCTCCTATTATTCCATGTGAAGGAATTCTCTCCCAACTCTATCTCCAATAAGTTATTTCTCCCCACCCAGTCTGCAAAGTCTTTATGCGATTGACCTAGTCTAGAGACACCTCCTCTCTTATCTCCCCCATGAAGGATGGCGTTATAGTCTCCCCCTATCACCATATGGATCTCCAGTTGTGATCTGAGAAAGGCATCAAGTTCTACCCATAGACCTTTCTTATCTAGGCATGAATTCGGCCCATATACATTAAACAACAACAAATCAAGGTTTGAATTTAAGCTACCAAGTCTTCCTCCTATCCAATTCTTGCCATCCCCCAATTGTTCAAATTTGACCACCAATGGATACCACAAAATTGCCAATCCTCCTAAAGCCCCATTAGCCTGAACTGATTCCACTTTCCAATTTTTGAAGTTTTTTGCAAAATTTTCCATGTCTCCTATGCTTAGCTTGGTCTCTTGCAACAGTACTACCTCAACCTTAGTCAAGCTCACTCTTCTCTTGACTAGGCATTTTTTTTAGGGGCATTTAAACCCCTAACATTCCATGATAGGAGCATCATTGCCCCTGGGGAAGGGGGCTCCCCTTCCCCGAGTCTATCAGAGCTGTGATTTTAAGCTATCCCTCGGCTACTCCATCCTTTTGTCTAAGTTCATTCAGTGTTTTCCTTCCAACTTTCCTCGATGGTAATCTCCTAATATCCGGTTTTGTCTTGTTTGAGGCTATCTCCAACAGGCCCAATTTCTCCTGATCCAAGGGTTCCCTTTCTAATTATGAGAATAGGATCTCATTCTCTTGGCTTTCAATCTCTCCTTCCATCAGCTCCCTGATGAGGACTTGTCTCTTTTCCTTTTGGATAGGTGTTGAATCCTCTCTAGTAATTTCTATGAACTCCTTTATCATGTCCATCCTCAGATCTTCCATGTCCCCTTCTTCTTCCATCAAAGGCATGTCTGGGTCTTTGTCGCCCAAAGATTTAACCCCTTGTGGCTTCTTGCCTTTTTCCTTTGATCTTCCTTGCTCTAGAATTTCCTTACTACTTGTCTACTCAATGCTCTTGCTGCTGGCTAAAGTCCTTTCACCAATGGCCAATGCTAATTGTTGATTTATGTCCTCCCTTAATTCTTTTGTATCTTTTAGGAGTGCCACCAATTCTACCTCTGACTCTCAGTTTTACCTGGCCAAAATCCTTTGCAATCCCTTCTCTCCTTTCCTATCCTTCTTCAAACAGTTTCATCTCCTGCCCTAGAAAAGATATCAAGTATGCATTATTTGGGGGTTGGTCAAGTGTGCTAGGTGACCTAGTTTCCTCACCCTCTAAAACTCTCAAACTCCTGGCCTGCAATTGTTCCCTTAATAAGCACTCCCCTGAAGCCCTCTTATCTAGGACTTTAACTTTTTGAATCCAACTCCCCAGTTTTGATACAATCTCCAATTCTTTGTAGAATCCTAGGTCCATATCCACTTCTACATAGATGTTTGTTGTATCCCCTACTCTTCCATTGAGAGTCTTCCTCTACTCCTAAGAAAGTTCCTAAGGCATCGCCAATCCTTATCAATGCGTCTCCATTCCAAAACTCCGCCGATAACCCTACTAAGCTGAGCCACAATAGAGACTTCATAAATCTGTATCTTGTGGGGTCAAAATGTGGGACCCAATTGATCCAATGAAAGCTGAACCCCTTGAAAAAGATTGGTTTTCCATAGAGGATGTCTCTTTCCAAATTTCCATCTATACATTCCACTAGAAAGAACTAATTTTGAAGAGGTCGGATACTGATCTTACCCGGATATTCCTGCAGCCACCAATCCATGATTTCCTTCGACCTGCCATTCATACCGCACCATTTTACCAGCAACGCCCTATCTTTTAACCGGATATGAGTTTGACTTGAAACTACACGGTTGAATCCTGATAGCAATATCATAATTTGACGCGCTGTGGAAAATACCTCCTACTTATCAATTGATGAGCTAAAGGGGCTCTATAATGAATGGTTCATAAGGCACAACACTTGCTGAAGGTTTTGCAAATGGGGTAACAACCCAAGCGGGCTTAACGGAAAACTCCTTTGGTTAAAATGCTTGGAGTTGGATTTAATTTCACGAAGATGGGTGACCTCGAGGCGGACGGTCTTCACCTCTGTGAGGCATCACTGGATGCAATGAGTGCACTGGTAGGACCATTCATCATCATGAAGATAGGTTCGGTGAACCACTACTCATGAAACGTAAGGTCAATGAGTTTGACTCGAAACTACACGGTTGAATCCTGATAGCAATATCATAATTTGGCACGCTGTGGAAAAATACCTCCTACTTATAAATTGATGAGCTAAAGGGGCTCTATTATGAATGGTTCATAAGGCACAACACTTGCTGAAGGTTTTGCAAATGGGGTAATAACTCAAGCGGGCTTAACCTTGGAAAAAACTCCCTGGTTAAGCGCGCTTGAGCTGGAGCAGTACTGGGATGGGTGACCTCGCGGGACGGACGATGTTTCACCTCTGTGAGGCATCCACCTAGATACAATGAGTGCTAAGTGGACCATTCATCGTATCATGAGAGATGGGTTCCGGTGGTCTCATGAAACATGGAGTCAATAGGTTTGACTTGAAACTACAGGTTGAATCGATGGCAATATCATAATTTGATGCGTGGAAAATACCACCTCCTACTTACATCAATTGATGAGCTAAAGAGGGCTCTATAATGAATGGTTCATAAGGCACAACACTTCTTTGAAGGTTTTGCAAATGGGGAATTAACAACGAAGCGGGTAGCAACCCGGAAAACTCCTGGTTAAAGAATTAAGCGGAGCATAGTATAATCTTAGGGATGGGTGACCTCCCAGGAAGGCCTTGTGCTTCACCTCTGTGAGCATCACCTAGATGCAATGAGTGCTAAGTGAACCATTCATCATCATGAGAGATGGGTTCTTATGAACCACTACTCATGAGAGCATGGAGTTAATGGGGTTTGACTTGAAACTGCAGTTGAATCTTGATAGCAATATCATAATTTGGCATGCTGTAGAAAATACCTCCTACTTATCGATTGATGAGCTAAAAGGGCTCTATAATGGATGGTTCATAAGGCACAACACTTGCTGAAGGTTTTGCAAATGGGGTAACAACCCAAGCGGGCTTAACCTTGGAGAAAACTCCCTGGTTAAGTGCGCTTGGGCTGGAGTAGTACCGGGATGGGTGACCTCTCGGGACGGACCAGTGCTTCACCTCTGTGAGCATCACCTAGATGCAATGAGTGCTAAGTGGACCATTCATCATCATGAGAGATGGGTTCCGGTGAACCACTACTCATGAAACATGGGTCAATGAGTTTGACTTGAAACTACACGGTTGAATCCTGATAGCAATATCATAATTTGACGCGCTGTGGAAAATACCTCCTACTTATCGGTTGGCATTTGTTATTATACTCTCCGACGGCATGACAAACAACTTACTCCCCGCGCTTTTGACTGGCCGAGCCTTCTCAGGATCTCCATCATTCTGAATAGGGTTTTGCACATGCCAGCTCCCCCCGTTCCTATTCTGCTTTCCTTTTGGAGGCTTTTTCCTCCAACCCTTCTTTCCCTAAACCAGCCATTCTTTGTTTTCTTCCTTCCTCTTCCATATTTGCCTATTATCCCAGCCAGATACTGGCGGAATCCCTTGCTTCTTGGCCCTTTGAAGTTCGTTCCAGCCGCCTTTCCCTATTGGAGGTTTGTTAGCTCCAGACATGGCCAGGCTTAACCGGCACACTCTAAGCGTTGACTGCTTAGGTGGCCGGGCCTACAGCCCCCTTAAGTTGGACCTTTCCCGTTCCAGAAGCAGTACATCCGTTTTCACATTTGCCTTCCGTTCCCGTCGCCGTTTGTATTTGCCGTTTCCACCGTAGTGTTTAACTGCTCCCGTTTCCCGCCTCAAGGATTTGAAACTGCAACCGTTTCCCACTTCAAAATCCCGCACACTATTTTGTCGTTCAAAAACCTGCTGTTCACACTTTGAAAGTTGTTTAATCCCGCGCTGTATCGAATTTCTTATATTTTCTGTGTTTTAATTCTCATTATTTTCTCTGTTAATGCTGCTGACTCTTATTGACAGCAACGAAGGTATTCAGAACAGCCATTATCTGCTGAAACCCCTTGATTGTCTGGTAAAGTTGCAGATGTCTTCACGTATTCCTTCCTTTTCCAAAATGAAAGCTTTGGAACAGGGTTTAAGTATCCATAAAAGCATAAACGATAGGGGGTTTTTGTCAAATGTAGTTGGAAATTATCTAGCAGACATGCATCCAAAATGTGGAAGCATATACAAAGCACGCGAGCGGTTTGACTGAACGCCTCAAAGAAATATGATTTCATAGAATGCCATGATAGCAGGGTATGCGAAAATCGGTTTGTTGAGAAGGCTTTAGAAACTTTCAAGCAAATGCAATTTGCAGGTGTGAAGTCAGTCCCCACAACCTTCGCCAGCATCTTCCCCGCCTAGGCTAAAATAGGAGCTTTAGAACAGGGCATGGACGTGCATCAAAGTATAAAGGATAGAGGAATTTTGTTTGTAGTTCAACTGCCCTGGTAGACATGTATGCAAAATGTGGAACTAAAGACAAGGCACGTGAACTGTTTGATAAAATACCTCAAAGAGATGCGACCTCATGGAATGCTCTGATTGCAGGATATTCGCAAAAGCTCTTGAAGATGGAGGGTTTTCCAAAGCAAATGTCCAGGTGTTTGCGACTGAAATGCACGAGCTGCTGAAGATGAGAAATGGGATTAGATATTGCCTAACAGTTTTGCTAATTTCCACCTCTCAAGCAATCAATGAATCATTTTCTGTTTTACTTGTTTGTGTGTTTTGAGCAGGCTTGGGATGCGTACAATGTTCATCGGGTTTGATCATTTGTTGAGGGTTTTATTTGAATTATCTAGCTTACTTTTCAAAAATTAAAAATTGTTGTTGTAGAAGATCTTATTGCTTCTCATATTGTGGGTTTCTATTATATGTTTTTGAGGAGGCATCTTTGTTGCCTCATATTTGTATGCACAATATTTATATTGTGGAGGAAAATACTGTTTGATGTGAGTTTTTTTTTTCATTTATAATTGATAATATGTAATTTAACATCAAGTCTGCACAGTCCATATTAATGTATGAATTGCTGAATTTCAGGATTGAAACTATGTGCATTTTTTTTCTCAATTCATAAATTGAGCAATATGTAATTTGTTGTGGTCTATTAATATTTTCTCATACATT
>VDFB02327408.1:27318-102774 GCA_007258455.2 Sequoia sempervirens
ATTTCATAAATGCACAAGCACAAATCTAAATGAGAAATGACATGGATACACAATCAAGTGTATTTTTATTAATTTTAATGTTTCGATCTTTTTTTGTGACTATACGGTGATGATTCTTTATACTAGTTTTTATTTTTATAACTAGGAGTGTACTTCATGTTTATCATTAATAGAAGTTTGCTATTCAATTCTTAAAGAGAAATTATTTTGAGTTTAATAGTGGAACAAATTTTCTAAGTAAATCTAAATTTGGTCCAAGATTCTTTGATGGCACACTCTACAACAATCAAATGATCAATAACAATCTTATAGCTCATCCCTACTAATAAATGATAAATAAATATCCTACTATTATTGATCAAATTTAAGAATAACTCTATATAAGAGCTAATGAAACTTATTTGAGTTCATACAACTATTTGGAAGCCTTTCAAAGGTATTGGTTGCAAGACATGATATTTTGGTAGAGAAAAAATACTCCAATTTGAACAAATTAATTAAAATGTCTTTGAACAACAATTATTCAACCATTAAATTTTGAGTTAATGACAACCAAACAATGAGAGTTTTTTACTCAAGCTCACAGAAACTTTCTAAGAGAATTTCCTCTTAAACCAAACTCACAAAAACAATTTGTGTGCAAAACTTATTCTTAAGATAAATCACACAAAGGATACTCTTTTGATTATCATCATGTAGACTTGTCTCATCAAATGATTATAACCATAGATCATACACATTGAATGGTCAATGAGCACCCAATTTTATTTTTATTTCCTAAAAAGACCACAAAACAACCAATTTAAGAGCATAATTAGGTCTAAGCACATAGGGGGAAGCTAGACCTAGTGTGAAATTGTCAAGGGTAAAAATTACAACACCACATCAACATTCCCATATATTTACCATTTAAAACTCATTCATTACCTGACATTCATACTCGTAACCACACATGTTATGTATCTCCCCAAAATAATACTTTCTTGGCAATCCTAAGTTCCTTGGGATCATTCCCAAAATTCAAATTCCAAAATTTTCATGTCTTTTTGCTAGCCATTATGATCCAACTTGATGTAGATTTTTGTTAATTGTTTATGTCTTGGTATTTGAATACATTCAATGTGCAATTAATTTATAGGCTTGAGTAAGGAGCAAATCATTCTAAGACTATTTATTTTTCAAGCTTAAAATTGTTATATCTATATTAGAATCAAATATGCCATCTACATGCTTGCAAATTTTGTCTTCAATTGTTTATTCATAATCATAAAGTCAATCCAAATAGAGAGTTGACTTGGAAGAACTTGACTATAGTGATTTGGAAAACTCATTTAAGGTGTTTTTAAACACTACCTTGACAAATTTAGACACCAATAAGGAAGACATGAAGGAGTATCTGCTATTAGATTTTTGTGATTTTGTTCTTGTGGTATAAAATCCATTTCTACTCATCAAGTCAATCCTACAACACTTGGGTTGGTTGTGAAGGACTTGAATTTGATCCTCAAATATCTATTAGACTACATGCAATATAAACACATTCACTACATTGCTAGCATTACTTTTTGATACTTTGGTGAGTAGATTTTACAACACATTAAAATTATTTTTCCATCATTGTTCCCAAAGCTAAATACATCTATTCACTACATTTAAATTTAATAAACACTATTTCAATTTGTCTTCCAATGAATTTAAAAAATTAAATAACAAAAATAAATAATCAAAAGAATTATTTTTCATAAATAATAATTTCAACTAATATAAAAATTCTAAAATAATCTTAAATGATTATTGAAGGAACCTAAATTTTAATATTATAATTTAAAAGACTAATACAAAGCTTAGAGAAATATTTATTGAAAAAGTGAAATATAATAAAAATGTATGAGAAAGCTTTAATAGTCTCATTATTCCCTTAAATAATATGTTACCTCAACAAAAACACCGCACACATTTTTATTTTTATTTTGTTGAATTGTGAGACATTGCATAAGATGGAAATGTATAATCTTAACATGAAGAGCGATTATGTATTTGCAAAGCTATCTACGTCCTTTGGGGTACATGGAATAGTCATTACAAACATAGAACTTTTATCCAGATGAAAGCAAAAGAGAAACATAAGGATAACATACATTCATCCATAATTATAAGAGAGATACACAATTTTATTGAGATTCAATTCATAGTTTCATGTTACAATTGTGGAGCATATTTCCACAGATAATAAACATCAAGGATACAATAGAAACATTAAATAGAGCTTCCCTTTATCATGGGGAAGATTACATTGAGTACATAAATGAGGTTTATGGTACCAAAAGGGAGGAAATTCTTCATCCAAGACAAACTCTGGAATTCTGCATTCGCATCTGTCTCACGAACACATCCTGGGAACCCAATGGGTGCATAGCACATTCCACCCGACCATGTGGACCCGAAGGTCCACCCCCCGTGCTAGGAAATGACAAGAAAGGGTCCACATCCAACAAGATCAAGTAAACAAGACTAACATCAACACTGACATAGAACAATCATCAATAAGTACATCAAAAGGACATAAACAAGTACATCAATAAGTACATCAATAAGTACAAGTACATCAAAAGTACATTGAAAGGTACATCAATAAGTACATCAATAAGTACATCAACACTTCCAGAGGCTACCAAGCAAGGAAGAGTAAACGGATACTGTGGGAGAGTGTCATCGCATGGCCTTACATGGATTATCCAGGCAACCTATCACAAGGTACCGCCTCCATCTATGGTTATCCAGGCAGCCTATCTCAAGGCACCGCTCCATAGGGTGACTCATGCGGAACCACTTACCTTTCGTGAGGACAAGGTAGTGATCTTACCAACCAGGTCTTCTCATCCCATCCTTAGTCTGTGAAAGCACTAACGGTATGGGTGAGGCACATCATTAATCTTGTTTAATGTTTTAGCTACCCAAACCCACTAGTTTATTAATTATATTATCACTTGTTTAGGAAACTCTTCCATGGGTTACCCTAACAGCCCCTTTGTGCGCCGGCCCCCATGAAGAGCCACCCTCCCCAACAGTTCCACAACAAAGCCCACAACCACAAGGGTGTACCAAACATATAAGCCATAAAATGAAAACACATGCGAGGCATGTACCATCTCGCTCATAATCACCACCAAAATGTAAGGGAAATCATGGAACAAGGTACACCCACGAGCTCAAAATAAAATCACAATCAATGGAATCCAAAGGTCCATCCACGAGAATATTCAACACACATAAAAGGTTCCCTTCCCCTCTGGAAGTCTAACTACATATCACCCATGGCTAACAAAAGGAAGTAACTTAAACATTTGGGTTCCCATCATATCCAAAATATATCTAGACATAAAATTACCCAAAAAGTGCAATTAAATAAGAGGGAAATATGAACAACAAAGAATCACAATTATGCATAAAGAATCAATACCAAAGAGTATACAGATAAACTAAATAACAATCTAACATGTACAAAATAAGTTATAAATATCTTTTCACTTACACGTAAACATAATCCAACCCTACTCAAGATAGTGTAAAGAATCATTAAATGATTAACCATAATCAAGTGCATTTCAGATCATAACGTCCTTAAAGTGAGTAAGCCCTAGAATATGGTATACATTTAATTACTTTTAAACTAAATAACTTTAATTAAAAATTTACTGTCCTCCTTAGCTAATTTAAATTTTTTTTAATCCCAATCTGAGCACTTTTATAGCAACACGGTCTAATGAAAGAAAATTGTAATTACATTTAACTTTTAATAATTAGAAATTAAACTAATTTTTAAAAGCTAATTCAAATTTTAATTCCAATCTGAGCACTTTTATTGCAACACAGTCTAATGAAAGAAAATTGTAAATACATTTAACTTTTAATAATCAGAAATTAAACTAATTTTTAAATGCACGTGAAAACAGATCTAACCTATAATTTTTTGCAACTATTAATTACATCATAAAATAACATTGCTTCAAAATAATTAAATTTTAAAATACAACCTATATAACTATATTTGTTACTTAAAATGGTAAATTTACTTCCAATATAGCATGTTTGTTTATTTATTTACATACATGCAAATCACACAGATCATTAGTAAAAGAATTTTTAACTCATTTAACTTTAACTAAACTTGTAATTAAAAGAAAAACTAATATTAAATGCACTTGTACATAATTCCCGACTTTTACCATTTATTTACAAGACACACCATTTAATCACCTAGGTTATTTCCTTATTCAACTAAAACATTTATCTATAATAACGTAATTAAGTTTTAATCTATGAGAAATAATACGTTAAATTGTTTTTCCATAAATCCATAAATTTAAAACAAATAATCACATGATTAACTCATATAAAATATGTATATAACTAATTCATGTAAAATTTATGTAAATACCTTTAAATCTAATAAAATTATTTACTTATTTGTTTTTCCTTCATATCTTCTTACTCAGTATCCGTTTTATCTGGGGTTTATCTATAATAAGGTAATTAAGTTTTAATCTATGAGAAATAATACGTTAAATTGTTTTTCCATAAATCCATAAATTTAAAACAAATAATCACATGATTAACTCATATAAAATATGTATATAACTAACTCATGTAAAATTTATGTAAATACCTTTAAAATCTAATAAAATTATTTACTTATTTGTTTTTCCTTCATATCTTCTTACTCAGTATCCGTTTTATCTGGGGTTAAATTTGAAATGTTAGCAATAATAATACTAGGTCAGTTTTTATTTGAATAAAACATCAAAGTGATAAATAAACCTATTCTATATATAAACCTTCCAATTAAGATTTTGTATTAAGAACATTCATAGATTAACAAACTCAGCTGATTACCCTAATATCATTTATTTATTTTTATGAGACCTAATCATATGGAAATCTACATTTACGTTTTGTTGGCAATAAAAAAAATGTATTTCTTTTTTTTTCCAACCGATTTATACCTAACCAATAGAACTAATGTATGACTTTGTATTTCCAATTACTCGTTAAGAGGTTTAATTGTATTTTACTTCTTTAATTCAAAACAGTTCTTTCAACTGGGTTAGGTAAATTTTAAAATGCCTCTTCTGGGCTAATATCTTCTAGATTTCCTAAACAAAATAATGCCTAGGAGAAAAAATAAAATTTATAGACCTCTTGAATCATAAGTAAAATTTAGTTATTAGTTAAAGTTTTCAATCATTTGTTGTATAGTAAATAAATAAATTAGATATTTAATAGAGAATAAAATAAATGATTTATCTAAATGGAGCAGCCATGAAAAAAAATTGCCAACATTATGAGGAAAGTTATATTTTATATTTTACTATTTTATTTTATTTTTTTGCACTTCAAGCTGAAAATTTGTAGCTGAGGAAAGTTGTGAATGGAATAGGGAGATTACTTACCCTACAAAGTAAAAAAAATTGCAGCTGAAATAGGTTACCACCAATAATATCAGGGAGATTAAAATATGATACAGCAGTTAGAAGAAAAATCCCAGCGCTACTGGTAAAAGTAATACAGGGTTTGCAGCCATAAAAAAAAGAAATCCAAATTAAATGGTATCAAATCAAATCAAATCAAATAGAAATGCCAGAAAGGATATACATTGACCACATTTTATTCTGAAGTGTTGCTACCGCAATGGTTTGTCAATAAATCAAGGAGGTTATTTAAACTAAATTTCTATGTGTTTAAGTGTTACAGGTGAACAGGTTGTCGGTGGAATAAGAGAGATTGTTTATTTATCCTGGAGTAATCTCCATGAATTTTTAACCTAAACAAGACCATTTATATTAAATATTGTACAAAGATTGGAGAAATACAGAGATAAATTCATCAAATGCAGCCAAGTCAAAAGTAACAATTTATCTTATAGTGAAAGAAGGAAACCCCGTGAAATCTAGGTAGGGTAAATTAAGTGGTAAAAAAAAAAATTGCATTAAGAAGTTAAACCTTTAAAGTTTGAAAATATGGAATTCAACAATTAAAACTCAAATTTACTAACCTGCTTTGACAGTCGTTGCAGAATCTTCTCTCTGTAAAATTTCTCTTCACTCTGTAAAATTTATCTTGCCTCTTTGTAAAAATTTTCTCGCCTCTCTGTTTTCCTCCCGTCTCTTTTTCCTTTTTTCCTCTTTCCTCCAGATAACTTAAGAAAGAAAAAAAATTACAAACCTCGGTACGCAGGATACAGGTGTCTATCAACACCGTCTTCTATTTTACACCCGGCATCTATTATTTATCTCGTTTACACTTGGAGGAATTTAGTAAATCAATAAATCTACCTCTAATCTTGATTGTCGTCATGAAAACAATTTCATTAATTTTCCACTTTAACCAATACCTCATCATACTTAATTAACTCCAATAAATAAAATACAATAAATTCTTTACGAAGGGTGAATTTTCAATTACTTAAATATCCCTATATATATACACAATTATTATTTATTATTATTTTGTTCAAACTCTACTTTCGATTGACATTTCATTGTATCCCTTTAAATAGATTAAATTAAATTTACAATTTATCAAATAATTTAAATTTAAACTTTTAAACTTCAAATATTCATTATTTAAAATACAAAATTGTATTGCATTTGCGTTTTAATATAATTATAACCTTAACATTAATTCAATATTTTTAATTATTAAGATTTCCTTAATAATTTAATAATTTAATCTATTGTACTATAATTAAATTCATATTATAAAATTATAAAAAAATAAACCATGAAACTCAAAACAAGGACCAAATGAACATAGCAATGACTATGCCTGATACTAGAAACACATCAATTGCCAATAATGATACACATCCAGACAACATAGTAAACACATCAATATTTACGACTTGAAACGATCAACATAAAACAGTACGATACCATAACAAGATGAAATACTGACAGACGACAGACACAGACATGGACACTTCCTTGTCAAATCCTTAAACCACGTCATAACCATTGGGTATATTGGGCACGCTCAGACCTGACGATGCAGGTGGAGTCGGTGCCCGGTACCTGCAGTCCTGCATAAAAACAAGTGTTGGAACAACATATATATATATATCTACTGTCAAACACATTGTGAGGGAGAATTGCGGTGTGGCAGGGTGCTCACATATGAGCGATGCAACACCGTCCCCCTCACCCAAAAGTCAAACATCAGCACAACATCCTACACATCATGAAATGAGTATAAAACAATTTACGTAGTCACACAATATAGCATAATTAGGAAAGATGGTACCATGCATCATTATATTATCAACATCATAAAACACTATCATGTGTATCCAAGCAAAACACATAAGCTCAACTAGGAAAACAATCACCCATGTCAACTAGAGTCTGTAACAACGTAAATAGTATCCACATAGTAACAAAAGAGAACAGTATCATGAGGGGCACTACATCCTCCCCCCCCAGAACTAGGCTTACTCCTGGAAGCCAGAAAACAAAAAAGGAAAAGACTCTCGGATGTGGGAGGCATCCTCCCATGATGTTGACGACTCATCATTTGGATCCCATTGGACCCTCACCTGCTCAATCGCTCTGCCCCTGAGGACGAGTCTCCTGTGCTGCAGCACGGCGACGGGCTCGAGCGCCAGCTGCCCATCCTCGACCTGCAATGCATTCCAATCAAGCACATGAGAAACATCTGGATGATAGGGCTGAGTACAGAAACATGAAACACATTGTGAATGCGCGATAGACTGGGTGGCAACGCTAGACGATAAGCAACAGGGCCAATTCTCTCCAACACCTCGAACGGTCCCACAAAACGAGGCGCAAGCTTAGAGCCTTTTCCGTAACGGATTGGACTCTTTCGCGGATGCACTCGTAAGAAAACCCGATCTCCAACTGAAAACTGACGGTCGACCCTATGAGCATCATCATACTTCTTTTGTCTATCCTGAGCGGATACTAAGTGCTCTCTGATGCGAGCAACCTGTTGTTCCATATCCTGAAGCATTTTGGGTCCCAAAAGAACTCGGTCCTCAAGACGATCCCAACTCAACGGTGTTCGACAAGGACGGCCATATAATGCTTGAAAGGGAGCCATGCCAATGGAGCTGTGATAACCATTATTATAAGCAAAATCTACTAGATGCAAATAATCCTCCCAACGAGATTGTTGATCCATTACATACATACGGAGCATGTCCTCAAGAACCTGGTTGACTCTCTCAGTCTGACCATCCGTTTCAGGATGGTAGGCATAACTAAAGTTCAGTTGGGTTCCTAAGGAATGCTGCAATGATGTCCAAAATGCAGAAGTGAATACTGGATCTCGATCAGAAATGATCTTTCGTGGAATCCCATGTAGTCGAACAATATCCTCCATGAAAATTCTAGCTACAGAGGAAGCAGTATAGGAGGATCGAACAGGAGAGAAGTGTGCCACTTTGGTCAACCTATCAACTGTGACCATGATAGCATCGTGCCGACAAGAAGACATTGGTAAACCAACAATAAAGTCCACTGAGATGATATCCCACTTCCATTCAGGAACAAGATGAGGCTGTAAAAGACCTGCGAGATGATGATGTTCTACCTTAACTCTCTGACATTCAAGGCATCTCGCCACAAAATCTGCAATATCTCTCTTCATTCCCACCCAAAAGTACAGTGGACGAAGATCTGCATACATCTTCTTGACTCTCGGATGAGCAGAGTAGGGAGCTCGATGTGCTTCAGTCATGATTAGGGTACGAAGACCCTCTGCAGGAGGTACATACATACGACCCAAAAATCGCAAAAGCCCATCCGATTCCAAAACATAGCCAGAAAACTTTCCCTCTAGAACCCTATCTGACTCAATTTCTGCCTTTACTTCTTGATACCAACTATCTGTGGGAAGCGATGTGAGAATCTGGGTCCTCAGATCCACACTAAGAGTTACTGCAGATATCTCATGTCTCCGCCGACTCAAAGCATCTGCCACTACGTTTTCCTTTCCCTGGATGTACTTAACCTCAAAATCATATTCACAAAGAAACTCCATCCATCTCCTCTACCTGGCATTTAGGTTCGGCTGAGTAAAAATGTACTGCAAGCTGCGATGATCACTATAAAGTTCAAAACGATGCCCTAGCAAAAAGTGCCTCCATCGCACAAGGGCATGGACAACCGCGGCTAACTCTAAATCATGTGTAGGGTAATTTAGTCCTCCACAAAATAAATATTGTGCATACAAATACAAGGCAGCAAAGCTACCACCTCAAAAATATACAATAGAAACCCACAATATGGGAAGCAATAAGATCTTCTGAAACAACAGTTTTTAGTTTTTGGAAAGTAACCTAGATAATTCAAATAAAACCCTCAACAAATGATCAGACTAGATGAGCATTGTACGCATCCCAAGCCTGCTCAAAACACACAAACAAGTAAAACAGAAAATGATTCACTGTATGCATGAGAGGTGGAAATTAGCAGAACTGTTGGCAATATCTAACCCCATTTCTCATCTTTAGCAGCTTGTGCATTTCACTTGCAAAGACCTCGACATTTTCTTTGGAAAACCCTCCATCTTCAAGAGCTTTTGCGAATATCCTGCAATCAGAGCATTCCATGAGGTATTTTGTCAAACAGTTCACACACCTTGTCTTTAGTTCCACATTTTGCATACATATCTACCAGGGCAGTTGCAACTACAAACATAATTCCTCTATCCTTTATACTCTGATGCATGTCCATGCCCTGTTCAAAAGCTCCCGTTTTAGCCTAGGCGGGGAGGGTGCTGGCGAAGGTTGCAGAGACTGGCTTCACTCCTGCCAATTGCATTTGCTTGAAAGTTTCTAAAGCCTTTTCAACAAACCTATTTAGCGCATATCCTGCAATCAGGGCATTGTATGAAATCATATTGCTTTGAGGCATTCGGTCAAACAGCTCGCGTGCTTTGTATATGCTTCCACATTGCAGGTCTACTAGATCATTTCCAACTACATTTGACAAAAACCCCTTATCGTTTATGCTTTTTATGGATACTTAAACCCTGTTCCAAGGCTTCCATTTTGGAACAGGCGAGAATACGTGAAGACATCTGCAACTTTACCAGAAAATCAAGGGGTTTCAACAGATAATGGCTGTTCTGAATACGTTTGTTGCTGTCAATAAGAGCCAGCGGCACTAACAGAGAAAATAATAAGAAAATTAAAAAACAGAAAATATAAGAAATTCGATACAGCGCGGGATTAAACAACTTTCAAAGTGCGAACAGCAGGTTTTTGAACGACAAAATAGTCTGCGGGATTTTGAAGCAGGAAACGGTTGCGGTTTCAAATCCTTGAGGCGGGAAACGGGAGCAGTTAAACCCTACGATGGAAACGGCAAATACAAACGGCGACGGGAACGGAATGACAAATGTGAAAACGGATGTACTGCTTCTGGAACGGGAAAGGTCCAACTTAAGGGGGCTGTGGGCCCGGCCACCTAAGCAGTCAACGCTTAGAGTGTGCCTGTTAAGCCTGGCCTCCAGACATGGGATGCAACGTATCCACCGCAAGTGTTTTTTCCCCTTGTTCTGGTCTTCGTGCGCCTTCTCTTGCCATCTTCGCCCTCGCTTCTGGGCTACGAATTGGTTTCCTTGCCTGCCATTCTGTCGCACACAGAAATTTGCAGAGGAGTTTCGCTCCATGTTTTATTGAAGTGATAATATATACAAATTTTTGAATGTTAATAAAGAATCTCTTTATTTTTAAAGGATAAGGGAGAATTACGTTACAAGAAAGAAAAAATTGGAATAGAAAACAAAAGACGAAATGAAGTATATAGTGATGGTGCCTGCCATAGAATCTTATTTCAAACTTAATTTTGATGGTTTTTTTAGAGGGAACCTTATTGTGATGGGAAGTGGTTTTGTATTAAGGGACTCAAAATGTGACTTGGTTTATGGTGGTTTGCTATTTTTTGGTATTAAGATGAATAATATAATAGAGTGGGCATCATTGCTTATTTGGAGGAATTTAAGGTACTTGTGGGTGTATAATTGATGTATTATATGTTAGTATACTAGTTGTTGGAATAAAAAATAATTTATTAAATAATATTTAAAATTTAAGATAATTTTTAAAGATCATTGAGTGAGGGTTTGGTTATGAGGCTCACATCTTGCTATAGCGTGTCTATTACAAGACATTAAAATTTAATTTGCATGAAAACTATTATAATTGTAGAGGTATTACTAAACATAAACTTGAACACTACCATAGCATCTATTGATGTCCAACATAAAAAAATCATAAACTAACTTTAATTAAACTCAATTCTATAAAGAATTCTGAAATAATCATTATTTATAATTTATTTACCTAAAAAATTATTGTTATATTATAATATTTTATAAATAGTCTCATTCTCTAAATTATTATCTTTATGAACAAATTTGATAGAAGCTTAAGTTTTAAATTAAAACATTCAATCTTAATATAAAAAACTAAAGATTTAATTATACTTCTATTAATTTAATTAATATATGTGAAAAACATTTGCATAAAAGATATAAAACAAAAACTAGGTCAACATACTTATTTAAATATATTAAATAAATAACATTAAATAGACATGCCAAGTCATTATTTATTCTAAAGAAATATTTTATTCAAACACATTATCAATCTAACATTCGTTGTAAACACAACTATCTATCTACCATTCGTCGTAAACACATCTACCTATCTAAACACAATTATCTATCTACTATTCCAATAAATGACAAAAAGAAAATGATTAGCACGAGATAAATGATTTTCCACTAGCCCAAAAAATCATAAATTAATGCTGAAAAAGATGTAGATACCTGCATTAGAATTCCTATAAAATGCAATAGTTTGTCTGCTATGGTTTGTCTTAATTGAATCGAAGAATCTAGAACCCAATGTGAATTATTCAAGTATATGAACGCCAACTTCTGAGATCTGGCACATACAGAGACAGATTCTGCAAGAATGTATCGTAACAAATGCACCCAGGAAGCATTTTTATGCATTGTTATTTACATTTTGTTAGTGGGTTCACTTCAGGTGGCTGAAGGAGCACCAGCAGATGCATTGGTAGAGTCCTTCCCTGGCTACATAGGAAACCAGTCTTACAAGATATATACCGGGTGTGTATCCCATCCTTATACAGTTCTAAGGAAATATTCAATGTATATATGAATTTATCAACGTAGTTATATTAATAATTCATGTATGTATTCAGTTTATTTATCGATAGTTCAGAGAAGTTATATGGACAGTTCAAGTTATATATCTTTATCCATTTATTCAATATACTTATATATATACGGGACAGTTCCAAATACATATTCAATGGATATATATTCAGTTCAAAGCGTATATAGATAGTTCCAAGTATACGTGGATAGTTCAGAGTATTTTCAATGCATATATGGATAATCCTGTGTACATTCAATGTATATGGACACTTCAAAGTGTATATGAACGATTTTGGAAATAGATTTAATTTATATACGGACAGCTCAATCTTGAATGTGGATATTTCACAATTATATTCGATTTATGTATTGATAGTTAAGAACATATATTTAATGTATATATGTATAGTTCAAAACATGTTCAATGTATATGTGGTTAGTTGAGAATAAAATCTGGATTATAAATGGACAGTTGAAAATGTATAGTCAATGCAATCTGTTTTGTGTCGAACTGTACCTGTTAATTAGTAGAAATCAAAGCTACTATAGATGACGGAGTGTGGTGAGCATTTTCTTGCATCAAAATTTGTTTTACCTTCTCGTGGAGATCTATGACATGAACTTGAAGAGTAAACTCCTTAATGTGATTAACATAGGTATCAACTTCTCACATGCAATTTTCAAATCCATCCCATTATACCACTCACACTTCGCATCTCTGCAGGCTGCAACCCTCATAGTTATTGCTCTCATAACATTTTGGTATCGTCAGGATTGTAAACTTTCTACATAAATTGATTGATTATATTCTTGCTCAACAGCCCTCAAAGAGAAAATCAGTCCACAAAATATATATTCTGACCCACCAGGCCTGTAAGGCTAAAGTATCCCAAAAAGCAATGTCTTCTAAAACTGGCCAAAAAGTTAAAAACAATATTTTAAGCATCCCAAAAAGTTGTGTTTACTCATATTGACAAAAGAAAAAAGAGTTATACCAAAAGACTAAAGCTAAACTCCGGCTAACCATGGTCTTAGTGGCAAGGTTGTTATGCTTTGATTTCCACTGCAAGTCCCAAGCAAATTTGGTAAAATAGAAACCGCTTGGACATGGCTTATGAACCCAAGTGTTAAAAGTTTGATGATGCATTCCAGTTAAATTTAAACTTAACATAAATCTTGTTGTGGAATGTTTTTATTTGCCATCATAAATCCATGTACTTGCTTTAGCTAATCATATCCCCATCATTCTTGAACCTTGATCCGCTAATTGTTGCTTCTTCACGTACCATATGATCATGTGTGCCATTTTCAAATTCCATGCAAATAAGGCCTAGGAGGTGGAAAAGTTGAAAGCTGAATTCCTTAAACAAAGTCACGTTGTCATCTTCTGCATTACTGACCTTTTCAACTTTGGGTTTCCCTTCCTCTTGGATATCTTATATCAATGGGGACATCTGAAAAGTTGGAGACTGATATGAGCAATAAGCTCTTAGATCATTATGATTGTACACAACCTAAATAAGCTCTTAGCCATAGAACTTGATAATCATGTTCTAATTTTATCCGGTCAAAGGAGCTTCAGGCCAAGGGGCAAACATGCTTTAGGAGTACCCATAGAACTTAGAAGTATTATATTCACCGCTCAAAGATTGAAAAATTCAACAGATAAAGTTTATTATTTCTTATATTTCTTTGGACTTTCAATACTGAGCCTTCTATTGACCCGTCGATGGATAGAATTGCTCGAACTGGGTCCCCTGTCACTCCTATCCCTAATAATACTTGTCTCAACACTGATAGGGATCCCTCTGTGGATGTTTTGAATTTAGCTAGAAATAATGCTGATACCCATTTCAAACTTTCGAAATGGACTTTCAATGAAATTAATGAGCTAAAGATAAAAAATTGGGCCCTGCAAAGTAAGTTGGAAGAGTTGGGAGCCAAGGTAGCGGCGATTGAAAAAATAGAGGTGAAACGAAGAGATCGCGGTCTCAACAATGACACTCAGAACCAAGATGGCAAAAACAGAAACATTGAAATTGAGATGGAAAAAATGAAAAATACTATCAAAATCATTGGGGAGCAAAATAATCGTATGGCCAGAAACAACACCATAATCATCAATGCCATGACCAAGAAACTGGACAAAGCCCAACAGGGATCTCTGGTGGTTGACCTGGAGGAAACCAATGAAAGAAACCAGGAGGAGGATGCTGGCATCTCTAAGAGAACCAGGGCCAATCTGAAGAGGAAGGCTCCCTCCACTCTGCAAATGATTCAAACGTTTAAGAAGGGTGTTCATGAGATAAAGAATTTGGAGGCAGAGACAGAGCCTATCCTGAAGACTTTGGGTTAGTCGCAGCCAGTTTTTTGTTGGCTTTTCTGCTGGCCTTTTTTGACCTTCCTGGTCTTTTGCAGATGGCTGCAGTTTGTTCTAGTTTTTACCTTTTGTGCAACTGGTTTTTTTTGTTGGACTTATCTTTCATATCTATTATGTTGTAAACTTTGTGGTTTCGGGTCCTTGTAAAACCCATTTTACCCTTTATCAAAAACATCCTAGCATCTCAATCTTTAGTTTCCTGCTCTCAATCCTATGTCCCCTTCAAACCTTCAAACTTTCCAATTTCTTAAATAATTTCAAGGTTTTTCATCCCACACTTCTTGTTATATTCAGTATCTCAAATCCATAGGATTTCAATTTTTTTTTTCCATAAACTTTGTGGCATTGGGTATCTAACATTATACATCCCCACTTCCTATGGAAATAGGTATTATTACTCCTCTCTAGCATTGTAAGCTTATGAATTTCCCTTCCTCCCAAGGTAGTTCAGTTTAAGTTTTAATAAAACAATAACCTCCTTTAGTGTAGGACCCCATGTAGACCTCATCTTGTAGAAGTGTTGTCAAGTTATTTTGAACCTCAGTTTTCCATACACCTTTGTAATTTTGGCTACTTAGTATTCATGGATCTTGATCCTTAAAAACCTTCCTTTTGAAATTAAACTCTTAGAATTTTACCATTTCAACAAGGCTCTATAGCTACCTATGGGCACATACATGACCATCATTAATACACTCCTTAGGATGCAATATAATTGGTGAAGGTACCCAAATGCTTTGAAATACATGTTGACCTTAGAAAGATCATGGGTCTACGATAGTTTCACATGGGTATTGAAGAAAAGAGATGTTTTTTTTGCTTGAGCCCATGTGGGCATGATGCAAGTAGCATGCCCACCATGTTTATTATAGTGAACTTCATTGCTCATGCCCAAAGGGTCAAGGATGAAATGAAATGAAAATTTTTAATGATGTCCATGAGGCCAAAGAAGCCTATGGGACCCATGGACAGCACAAGAACCTTCCACAGGAAGCCCCTAGATAGCTTGTAAACTCTGTTTGAGATCAACCCTTTTGCAATGTATTTTGATGATGAAGTTTGTAGTTTTGTCTAACCTTGACTCTTCAAACAGGGTATTTAAATTATCAACTTGCATGGTGTCCCCATAGCTGGCCCAAATGTCTTTATATGCTAAGCACTCCATGATGAAGTGTCATTTTGTCTCCACCATACCCTTGTTACAAAATTGACATATTCTTTTTTCCCACTTCTCTTTAGGAACCACCCACCTTCCTGTTTCACACCTAAGATGGTGTGAACTAGTTCACAATTGAGCTATCAAGATTTTTGCTTTCCATTTGATATTTTCTCCTATATAGGCTTTTTCTTCATGGTCCCTCATGGGATTGACTTCTTTGATATAATAATCCTTTTTATGCCTTGTTTTTTTCATCCATATAGCATATTTAATTTTTTCTCTCACATATTTTTTTATTTCTTCATTTGTGTTTGGGCACTCATGCATCTCGACATCCCACCTTTTCATCCATTTGATATTTTTTTTAACTAGGTGTTCTTTCTTCTAGTTAGCTCTTCCTTCACAATTAGCTTAGGCCAACGATGATTCTCCATATTCTAGACCTTCTTTAGGTAGCTAAATAATCAGATCATCACTGAGGCTTCCAAGGGAAAAGTACTGGTCTTGGCCAATAAAATCTCATCAGGCACTGCAGTCTTGAGCTTGAGGCTACTTATAATTAGATGTTTTTGTATTCTTTCCACTTGTCTCTATTTTTGATCTAACATGTTGTTGCCCCAAATTTCACACTCATAGAGAATCACTAGAGTGACAAGTAGACCAAAAAGTGTTCTTTTAGTTTTCCAATCACATAATTTGGCATTTCTACATCTATTCTGCAAAGAGTATAGCGCTTTCCAACCTCCCTGAATTCTTTTTGTTGTGAAAATCAAGCCCAAGATACTTGTACTCGTCCACTATTTCCAGTGGTCTGCCTCCGAAGAGAAAGTCAATTTGCTATTTTTTTCTTTATAGTGAGAAGATCATTATTTTGGTTTTGCTAGTGTTCACTTGCATCCCGACCTCTTGGAAAAACGTTTCAAGAGCCTTCAAATGTTTTCTCAAATCATGCACAGTTTTAGCAATTAAAATGAGATCATCGACATATAAGAGTAATTTTATTACAAAGTTGGCCAAATGAATATCTTCCCACCAACCTTGTCTATCCATTCTTCCAACTTATTGATGTAAATAACAAATAATGTCAAGGAAAGCGGGCAGCCTTGCTTGACACCAATATCGTTGCCAAAGCATTTCGACATACCATCATTGGTTATGATTTTAGCTGTAACCTGCGCGTAGAGACTATGAGCAGCCGCCCTAAGCTCATGTGGAATTCCCAAATCCTCCATTCTCTTCCATAACTTACCATGTGGAACTGTGTCAAAGGATTTTTTAAAGTCTACAAAGTAGCAATAAGTTTCACAGCCTTGAACATCCCATAATATTTCAATCAAGAATCTAAGGATAACTCCATGATCAATAGTGGAATGTTTGGGCCTAAAACCAACTTGCCCTTCTGCTCATTTTCCCTCTTTTTTAGCCCAACTACTAATCTTGCACTCAATCATGCTTCCAAAAAGTTTTCCAAGAAGAGGATTAATCATAATAGTGTGGTAGTTTGATTGGTTATTTATGTCACCACTTTTGTGCAAGGGGATAACAACACTAGTGGTCCATTCTTCCAGGAAGCCTTCTTGAATAACCCTATTGAAAATGCACCTAATACAAGGTGCAAGGACCTCAATACCCCACTTTAAATGTTTTTCTTGCAACCCATCAACATCCTGTGCTTTCCCTCTTTCCAACCTTCTTATGCCTTGACTGATATCTTCAACGGTGAAAAGTTCAGTGGTTGCATTGATTATAGGAGGTCTATGTTTATCCTACTCACGTTCATAAAGTAGTTGCATAGTCTAGCCATCGAGAACTTGTAATATTATTTTCCATTTGTTTTCTTTTTTGTTTTAGCTCCTTCCAAAAAATTTCGGGGTTGTTCTTTCCAAGGGTAATCAGCTCCATTCTTTTTGTATTTACATACTTTTCTTTTTTTACTTCGTATCACCCTTTCATATTCTTTCTTGTTTTCAATTTTCATTCCCCCCTCGCAGAGCTTTCTTTTTGTTAACTTGCACTCTTCATCGAACCATGGGTTTGTTGGGAAATTATTTGTATTTCCTCTCTTGGGCCTAGCCCTCTTACACTCACCCAAAGCTTTGTGTACTAGAGGAATCGATGTGTTCTTGCTTATTGAGTGCTTCTTTATGTAAGCTGATTTTTTTTCAGATTCTTGAAAGAGTTTTTTGAGGGAAGCCTTGAAGATTTTATGATTTTATTTAGTCATGAGAATTCTACCCTGCGTTAGGAAGATATATAGTATAGTAAAACATTTATAGTAGAGTAGAACATTTGGGTTAGGCTAGAATTTGGGTACGATTTTGAAGTATAAAGATCATATTTGTACTGTGTTAGTACACTAGTGGTTGGAATAACTTAGTGAAAGTGGGTATAGGTGAAGAAAAGGAAGGAGTAGATGTACTCAAGAAATAGGTAGATGAAGCATAAACCATAGAAGGAAAGAGAAAATAAATTAAATTTAAGATTTAAATTTAAAAAATAGAATTGAAAATATGCTTTCTTTATTTTATTATCATTTTAAAATTATTTGTTCATTTAGCTCCCTATCTTTTTGTACTAAATATGAACACAAATATATTCCTTTTTTAATTTTTTAAAAATTTGAAAAAAAAAAAATTGTTTTACAAACATGTGACCAAATAATCTTCCCCTTTGCAAAAATGTGAGCAAATAATCTTCTCCTTTGTAAAATTCTAACAAAATAAAATATCTTTTTAAGGGTTGAGTTCATGCTACCTTTATAGATTATAGTTATTTCACTTGATGTTTAATTGAAGTTGATATCTTGATGAAGAATTGTAGTTTGAAGATCGCATTCAAATGAAGGATGATCTACAACTCGAAGGTGTCTAAAGGACACTTATGTGACACTCGTTCTACATGTTCACCTTTCATTGGATAAAATATGCTAATTCAAGCCACATTTTTTGTGATTAAATAAACTCCTTATGACAAAATATTTTATTTAATTATTATATCTATTTTTTAAATTTTCTAATCAACATGGAATTTTTACCAAACAAAGACCTATGTTTAACACACATGAAAAAATAAAAAATAATGGAAAAGAAATTAGAAAAATATGACTACCCTCCATATTGATGTCATTATTATTTTTTGGATATATCTAAAATATTGAGTTATTTGTCTAAATTAAAAATAATATCAGTTTAAAAAATTATAATAAATAAAGTATAATAAGAAAATTATCAAAAAATATGTGTCCTAAATATTAATGTTAATGACCAATGTTTAAGAAATTATTTAAAAATCTTATTTGTAACTCAAGTTACTTATTATGAGGAACTATTACTCTTTAAAAATATTATAAAGTATTAAAAATAATTTATTAATAAATATTTTTAAAAATTAAGATAATTAATTTTTTAATTATCATTTAGTGAGGGTTTGGTTTTGATGCCCACATCTTGTTATAAATGTCTATAACAAGACCTTAAAATTTAATTTGCACGAAAGTTAAATTCTAACTAATTTAATTGTGAAGGTATTACTAAACATAGATTGAGCTCACTAGATATCATCTATTGGTCTCCAACACAAAAATATAATAATCTAAGGGTGCTACTACAATAATGGGTTACACTTTTTGGGACATCCTGATTTTTGCCTGAAATCACATATATTTAGAAAATACAATGATTTATGACTTTAAAGGTTCCATTTAAATTAGTTTAATTAAAGAGGGATTGATCAAACCCCCTTACATCAAACCCCCTTGGATAGAACCTTGTTAGATTTAAACCATACCTATAATCGAGTCTCCTCTACACCTATCAAAATGCTGATAAAAAACCACTTTTGATTTACCTTTTGGGTGATCAAATGAATTCATTTAAAATTTATGCTTTGTAAGCTTGTAGCCCTTATTATAAGCTTCCTAAAAAGTATAATTTTAAATATTTTTAATTTGATTATTATATTTATTTTTTATTTCTTGTGAATGTAGGATTTTTAATGAACATCAAGTTCTTTATTTCACACATACGAAAAAATAGAAAAATAGAGAAAAAATTCTAAAAAATACATGTGCCCTAGGTATTGATGTCCTTATTCCAACAAAAGAATAAGTTAATTCAAATGAATACAAAAATGTTATGTGTGCGAAGTACACCTCTGTCCAAATTATAATTATCTGACTTGGAAAATTAATTAAAAAAAAAAATGTAACAAAAAATTATGAAAAAATATCCATCCCCTTGATATTGGTGTGAAAATTTGCATTTTAAAAATCAAAATTGTATCCTATCTATAAAAAAAGTTATGTCTTGAGAAGTGAACATCACTTTTTAAAAATCTTGATTAGTAGAAAAAATAAGTTATTAAAAATTACATAAAATGATTCACAATTTATTTTTTTTTTTAAAAAAAATATAATTAGAATCTACACAAAATATCTAACAAATAACTAGTTTGATTCATCTTCAAAACCTTAATGGTTTAGCTGCTATAAGTGTAAGAAAGTGAATGTCTGGTGAAAAATCCTGATTTTAATGTCAAGTTTGGCCAAAAATTGTAACCCATTATTGTGGGATCACCCCTAACTAATTAAACTCAATTCTACAAACAATTATAAAACAATCATGTTATTTATAACCAATTTACTTGAAAAATTATTAATATAGATACTATCATTCTCTAGATTATTATAACTCTATCAACAAAATGATCGAAACTTAAGTTTTTAAATTAAAATATCCAATTTTAATATCAAAACTCAAAATTTAATCATATTTCTATTGATTTAATAAAATATGTAAAAACATTTGCATAGAAAATACAAAACAAACTATTAGTAGGTCAAAAGACTTATTTAAATATATTAAATAAATAACATCAAATAGACATGTTATGTCATTATTTTTTCCAAATTACTTTGTAAATGTGAAGATACTTTATTAAAAAAATATATAAATTAAATATATAATTTTTTTAATAAGAATTATTATAGTCTAGATTTAAATACCTCCTTGTATGTTATACAATCTTCTTAAAATTTAATTATATTTTATAATTAAACTAATTACAATCATAACACTATCAAATTTAAATTAGTGACATCAAGTGTACACAAAAATCAAACATAATCAACATAATTTTGAAATATGGAAAGCAATTAAAATTATAAAATAACTCTTGAATGAATAAAAATAGTTTTTTAAATAAAAATTTAAAGTTTTATGATAGCTCTTGAGATTTGTGATGCAGGGACCCACTCCCACTCTACATGTGTGGTGGGTAAAAGTACAAACCTGTGTCACACTTTTATAAAGGAATCAACAACACATAAAAAAATTCAGCTTCGATGGCATAAAAGTGATCTTTATGTTTTGAATTTCAAAATGATGTAAACTAATGAAATTTAGAATTCTTGATGAAGTTTATTCCTATATTTTTCAATTTTTTTTAAAAAAATGATTTTTTCATAAATTTAAGAGCATATTTTAAATTACTAAAAATTTTAGGAAAAAGTGATGTTGAGTTGACATCAAAAAATAAATAGATTTTTTTTTTTTCCCATGATTTTTTCTCAAGTAGATAATTTCAATATGTAGTGCATGGATTCTTTTTAAAAAAAAATTGATGCATATTTTCAATAACATGTTAAAGTAAAATGCGCAAAACTTGTTAGTTTTCATTTGATGTCAAGTATTGTCTAATTTTTTTATCATTTTCTAAAAACAAATTATACCCTTTTGGAGAGGATTCTCTCCTCTAGTGTACCATATGTGTTTATTTTTTAAAATATATATATTTTAGTTTTTTTTTAATTTCTAATCAGCCAAGTTTTTTATTTTAACAACCTAATTGCATTATTTATAAAGAAAACATATTAAAACTAATCAAAATATAATTTTTTTTTATATATTTGGATTCTCGACTTGAGCTCTACAAAAGGGTTTTTTTTATTTTTTTAAAACAAATCATTTTGATTGAAGAAATGTCATGTTCATGTGGAAGTTTAAAAAAAAATTGAAAAAAGATGAAGTGGTTGCCAACATGGATGCCACAAATAGTTTCAAGTGAAAGGGTTTGGACCGAAACCCTTTTAGTCAAAAACGTGCATGAAAATTGAGTCAGATTTTAAATCGACAAAGAAAAAAAAATTGTATTGTTTCGCTCATAACTATTTAGTTGGCCAAAAGTGTGACACAGGTTTGTGCTTTTACCCTAGTAGCTTACCCATTCAAGTAAAAATCCTATTAACTCATTAACTAGGATTCCTATTAACCCATCAGTCAAGATTCCTATTAACCCATTAGTCAAGATTGGGGGCATCCTAGTGTCGAGGGTTTATAGGGGTTTCCACACTAACTACATTCATGTGAAATTGTACCCATTAATTTATATAGTTAGATATATTGAATATAGTTAAATAGTGTCAATTTTTTACGTAAATCGTAGTTAGCTATATTTTTAGGATATAATTATTGTAATTTTTTATTTTTTTTGAAACATAAAACAAATTTAAAAGAGCATATGTAGTTATGGGTATTAGAAGGGACAATACAATTCCAATTAAAAAGGGATCATAGATTTTTTCATGATTCTAGTAGTTATTACATCAAAATTTAGTGGCTAACGAAATAGTTTTTCAATTGGTTGAGCACAATTGGTGATGGTGTTGGTATGTTCCTTGACTATGACATCTATAAAGGTTCAAACCTCTAAAAGTATGATATAAGGGATGAGGCCTCTGGTGACTTTGGTGAAATGGATACCCCTCATTCATTAGCTCTTAGCCAAAGACTTATGAGCATAGGCTCATGCTAAATAAACTTTTGGATGATATAAAATACTTCATAACAAAAGTGTGGCTTTGGAAAATTTGTTGTATGAGGATACAATTATATTTCACTGCAAGATCTGTCATCTATATTAACTGTGTAAATATAACAACCATAGATAAAACAACAAAACCAACAACTTCATTTAACATATAACAATAAAATTATTTTTGAATGAAATAAAAAACAACAAAAGTGATCTACTTGCTAACATATCCTAAAATTAAACCCACTCAAACCATGACAAGTGACTTACCTCAAGATTCTACACAAATCAAGTATTGTGTTGCCAACAATGCCAATGAGAAACAATGGGAAAATTTTGAAGGAAAAATATTATGAATCCCTACTGAAGAAGATTTTAAAAAAATGAGATAAACCAAAATTAATCTCCCTACAACTATTGCTTCAATCTATTCACAATAAATGAAAAAGAGATCTAAAATATTGAGGTTTTAGAACTACTAGATTCTTAAGCTCAAGATAAGATTTTTGTAGGATTTTAAACATAAAATATTGGTTGCGAGTTAAAAGAATTAGGCATGAGGCAAGGAATTCTTCAACTAACTAAATGTTGTTTTTTTCCAAACAAGTTTCTAGGTGAAATTTATTACAAAATATAGCTATTTCCTATAAATGAATATTAGATTTTATATATGCATAAGAGAAAATAATTTTAAAGTCAACAATATAATTCTATTAAAACCAAAATGACTATTATGATATAATAATAGTGCTTATGTCATTCAAGCCATTAATAGAATTGAAATTTCATTCAATAAGTTAAATGCATCGGACATGTAATTTATCAAAAAAACTAAAATTGATTTTTGCATTGATTTTTCACAACATGAATCAATAGAAAAAAATATAAATAACATTTTTACAATTATTTGTAGACTATAGTATTTTGTGTTCAACTATTGAATCATTTGTATTGTATATATGGTTAGAGATAACAAGGTCTATGGTCACCAAAAAGTATTGAGATCATCTATTTTGTATATAAGTCTTATTTTAAATTAAAATATGGTGTTCTACCAAGAATGATATTTTTTAGTTCAACTACTAGGATTCCATGATAAGGTTTTGATCTATTTTTTTATGAATATTTTAAAGACACTTCTCACTAAATGTGCTATGTGGCAAGTTGCACAATTAGTCACGCCTTCAAACCTTAGTTGTAGATAGATAATAGTTCATATCACATTTCAATAAAAATAGAAGCTTTACTAAATTCCATATAACCATTAAATAGTTGCAAAAGTAGTCTACATGATTAGCAGGCCCTCCCCTCAAAATGTATTTAAGATATATATACTAATTTAGACAGCACAATATTAATAAAATGGAAAAACTATAGAACAAATCACTAGTCCTATAACTTTATTGTTTCTCTTTTCCTAGATAAGGAAGGGTTTAAAACAAATCAGTAGTCCTATAACTTTATTATTTTTCTTTTCCTAGATAAGGAAGGGTTTATTTTTATACTTATTTTGAGAACATAATACTTCACTTTTACAAAGTCTCAAATTGAACTTTACCGTTGATCATCAAACACATTATCTAATGTTTATCGAAAACACATCTATCTATCTACCATTTGATTGATGAACCCTCTCATCTAAATATATATACTAATTTAATAACACATTAATACTTATAGAAACACATCTATCCATCTATCACTTGGTTGATGGACCATCTCCTCTAAGTATATTTACTAATTTAGATAACACCCTTAATAAAATACTATAAAAAGGCTCCACCATTCATCGTAAACACATGATTATATAACATTCCTCTAAACAAATTTATATATCTACCATTCATCGTAAACACCTCTACTTATCTAACATTCGTCATCAGATAGGCCAAAACAACTGAAAATCTATCATAATAATAAATGACGGAAAAAAAATGAGTGATTTCAAGAATTGGCCCAAGATAATGATTTTCTACAAGCCAAAAACGACAAATTAATGCTAACAACCATTCTCACAATGAAAAAGATTACATACCTGCATTAGAATTCCTTTAAAAAAAAAGCAATGGTTAGTCTTATTTGAATCGAAGAATCTAGAATCCACTTTGAGTTATTGAAGTATATTCAGTTCAAAGCGTATATAGATAGTTCCAAGTATACGTAGATAGTTCAGAAAGTATTTTCAATCCATAGACTCCATATATGGAATATGATCCTGTGAAATTCAATGTATATATGAAGGATTCAGGTAATACATTTAATTTATATACGGACAGCTCAATGTGTATATGGATATTTCACAAGTATATTCGATTTATATATGGATAGTTAAGAACATATATTTAATGTATATATCTAGTTCAAAACATGTTCAATGTATGTATGGTTAGTTGAGAACATAATCTGGATTATAAATGGACAGTTGAAAATGTATAGTCAATGTACATCTGTTTTGTGTCGAATTCTACCTCTTAATTAGTAGAAATCAGCATCAGGGAAATTTACCATCAGCAATTCACCATCCAACAATTAACTGTGGGAAAATTCACTGCCATGACAAATTCATCTGAAGGAAAATTCACCACCACTAATTCAATGCGACGGAAAATTCATCACATTAACATTTTTTTAATATATATTACTTTGAAATTTTTTATTATCATCAATCAAATTATTCTTTTGCAAAAAAAAATTCAAAGTTTTGGAAATATATATTAAAAAATGTTAATGCGATTAATTTTCCGTGGGTGGTGAATTTTCCTTGAGGTGAATTTGTCATGGCGGTGAATTGTTGGAGGTGAATTTTCCCGCGATGTGTAATGCCCCGTCTTAATAACCTAAGAATGTTGCAATAGTGTATGAAGGTGTAATAATTTTTTTTAAAGTTTAATTATTAAGTTAATTAATTGCATACATTCGTTAAGATATTAGACGTTACACTACTTTGAGTTTCCATAAGTGACTTAAGTATTTCGTATTGCACATATTATTTTATAACATAAAGATAAACATTGCATAACATTGAATTTCATTCAAGATATAATAAAGTACAAATTTGTTTCATTCATTGCATTTGATAATATATACAATACTCATCCATCTGATGAGGTAGATTAATAATGGTTACATTTTACAAGTGTTCACCTCACAACATTTGAGGGATGTTTAACAATACAAATTTACAAATAACAATGAAGAAAGTACATATAAATTTCCATGTGCGAGCTCTCCATCCATGAAGCTCTCGATGCCATAATCAAACTGGGGGCCCAACGGAGTAAGGTGCATGTTCCACCCAACCATGTGGTACCCGTAGGTCCACCCCTCGTGCTAGGAGATAGTAATAAGGTTACCTAGAGCTAATCTACTAACCCTAGACACTAGTACACAACAGACTATTGGTTACATTGCTTCCAAATTTTAGACAATTGATTGTAATACAAATACAAGGTTAACTGTTACTTTAGGTGGAGTGTCATCACAACAATGCAAAGGTTACCCTGGTGTTTCTTCCTAGGTTCCGGCCCCCAATCCTTGGATTACCCTGGTAACCTCTTACGAAACCCAGCCCCTATTGCATACTATTGTGGAATCGAATGTCTTTTGAAGAAACAAGACACCGATTTTCCATTCCAGGCCTTCTCATCTTATACTTATGACTATGATAGCTCAAGAGTCATAAGAGAGGCAAAGTATCTTGTTAAGTGTTTTAATCTAACTACTATGTTATTTAGTTTTCACTGATTTACTAACTATTTGTAAGTTACCCTGACACCACTTTGTGTGTCGGCCCTTATAAATAGCCACTCCCCTAAACATAACAAAGATTTTTAAGTTCTCTGACTAAGGTTTACAAAGTGTACAACAAACAACAAACAATATCAACACCATTCATATGAATTTCAGTGTTTATGTTCCCAAAAATCAGGTACACAACTTAGCCAACATATAATTCATCTTAACAAACAAGATCCCCACGGTAATAAGTTGGTCTGGAAGACTTGTTGATTTATTACTTTCCCATTATTCCAAACGAGAAAACAAAAATTTAAAACAAATTGATAATTAAAAAAATATTTACATTAGGATATACTAAATCCAATCAATCAAAATATGTGATACACCAAAATCAATCATTCAAAGTATCATTTGTTTTCCATTCTATACCAAAATGAAATCTACTCATAAACATTTATTGCAATAAAATTTTATGATTATTTCAAAATAATAATTCATTCTAATCTCAAACAACATAATCAAAATAAATCCACTGTCATAATATCTATTTCTGGACCCGCCCCACAGGCTCGACCACGATGGCTGAGTCGTGCGCTGCCCGCATGGGCCGCCCTAGCTCAGCCCTCGCTGCCGTCCCCCTGCGGGGACGGCTGCAGGTAGCCCCCACCCACACAGAGCTTCGGCTCTTTTTTTTTTTAAACATATTTAATTTAAAATCTTTCACTATTAATAACAATGAACTTAATAGAATTTTGACTGCGGATTATCGCCCGTACGACGATTCTAATTTATTAATTCACTATTATTTAAAACAAATAATTATATATATATATATATTTGTATATGTATGTAAATATATTTGTTACAGAAATATATACATATACGAATATATATATATATATATATAATTCATAAACTCAAACAGTTGAATACTGAAATAGAGCAATAACTTTCAACAAGAATTTCAAAAAGAATTCTCAAACCCTTAAAGACTTTAACAATTTATTTATTTTTCTCCTCTGTGATTTTCTACAAATATATATATAACCCTGTTTTGCTCTTTTTATTTCTCTATATTCCTTTGTTTTCACAATTCCCAAGAGGTTCAAAATAAATCAATAAAGAATTTTCTTTCCTACTGTTTAAATAAGAATTTTACCAAATTCCCGAGAAGAACACAGGAAGAAAAACAAAACAAATCTTTTTTTTTTTAACTATTAAAGAAAAGAATTAAAATATACAAGAAAAATATATGTAGTATAAAAGCTTCCTGTAGGAGAATTGTTCTTGCCTGTAGCGTAGATTCCCCAAAATCTTCTTTAAAGAAATCCCCAATTCCAAGAGTGCTTAACTAACACACCAAGATCCTCAAAGGGATCTTCCACAAATATACAACCAGATACAGAGAAATAGCAAATTTTTAAGAAGAATGAAATTTTACACAGCAAGATTTTTTTTTTTTTTTTTGCAAAACCCTCATAATTTCCCCGTGAGGAAATTGAATAACCTTCGTGTTTTCCCGAGATCCAAAATATCCTCCGTAAAAATTTTCAACAAACCCAATTAATGGAACTTGCACACATGTCGAGAAGATGCAAATATCTTTTAACAACTTCTCGGCAACTTTGCCCTTCAATATTTGCATGCAATTTATTTATTTAATTTAAATTTTACAACCACTATCCAAATCTCATGCATTTTTTTTTTATTTAAATTTACAATTTTCCTCAATTTATTTAATTTTCAAATATAACTATTTACTCACTTAATATTTTAATTTAATTAATTAATTTAGTTAATTAAATAATTTTGATCTTTTAAAATCAAACCATTTAACCAAATAAGCTAATTAATTAATTAAATAATCAAGCAAGTAATTTCTTCCACATTTAAAACACTAATTTAAATAACAATAATTTAAAATACTATATACTATCATTTAAAAATTACCAAATTTACCTTTCAAACATTTTATCCAAACAGAAGAATGCAAGACAACCCTATGACTCAAACTAAAAACAGACAATGTACTAAGACCAGGTTTATAGACTAGACTAGGGTAAACCAAACTACTATCTCCCGATCAACGTATCCGTTGAGTTTTGACATGCTCAGACCTGAGTACCCAGGTGGAGTCAGTGTCATGTACCTGCAATTTCCTGCAACCAAGTAAATAACATGCATATATATATAAAGCATTAAACAGGCACACCGTGCGGAGAAAATCATAGCTATCACAGGGCACTCGGCAAGCAAGTGACATGATTCTGTTCTCCACACCAATACACGTCATAGAAAACTAACAAAATAAATAGCTGTTAGTTCATCATAAACATGTACATAGCAATAAACAACTGAAAGTAAACATCTATGCTATATCAAATCATGTCTAAAAACAATAATCACCAAACAATGTATCATAATGTCACAAAATAATTCCACTGTCGCTCAAAACTAGCGATCAAAATATCCAACAAAATATCATAGGTCTAATAGTATAAAAACACAACAACAGAAAGCATAAGCATAAACAGAGGGGTACTACATCCTTCCCCCCTAGGATCAGGCTTGCTTCTGAAAGCCTGTGAATAGATAGGGATAGAGTTCCCTCATGTGTGTCGCATCCTCCCAGGTAGCAGAAGCCTCATAGCTAGGATCCCATTGGACCCTCGCCTGATCAACGTCTCGACCCCTGAGACCGAGCGTCTGGCATTGTAGAATGGCCACGGGCTCCAAAGCCAGCTCCCCGTCCTCTACCTGTAACGCATTCCAATCAAGTACATGAGATATGTTGGGATGATATGGTCGAAGAACTGATACATGAAAAACATCATGAATACGAGACAAAATGGGTGGTAAGGCGAGTCGATACGCCATGGGACCAATTCTTTCTAAAATCTCGAATGGCCCAATGAAACGAGGTGCAAGCTTAGAGCCTTTTCCATAACGGATTGGACTCTTTCGTGGTCGCACTCGAAGAAACACTCTATCACCAACAGCAAACTGTCAGTCTATTATATGCGCATCGGCATATTTCTTTTGCCTATCCTCTGCGCTATCAAATGCTCTCTAATATGGTCAACCTGTTGCTCCATATCACGAAGCATCTCAGGTCCTACTAGCACTCTATCCTCTAGTCGATCCCAACTCAAAGGAGTTCGACAAGGATGACCGTATAATGCCTGAAATGGTGGCATACCTATGGAACTCTGATATCCGTTGTTGTAAGCGAATTCTACTAAGGTAGTTAACGTACCGATTTTAAGTTCACAGTTATGTACTAAGTTTTCTACTGCTACTTTCACCCCTGAAGCGAATTCAACTTGCCACTTACCACCTTGCTTTACCACCACAAGACCACAATGGTCAACAATGGTCGGTGAAATAAAGGAGTCAGTGGCTCCAGAATCAAAAAGTATAGAAACACTAACACCATGTAACTTACTTGAAGTTTCGACCACCGTGTTCTGGTGATCGGCTTGGCGGTCATTAACCATAGCATATACTGTATGTGCTCGTCCTGCATCTCCCACCATAGGCTCTGAAACTGTAGGTCGAGGCCCATAACTAGTAGAACCTCTCATCGGACACTGCCTAGCTATGTGTCCCTGCTGTCCACAAGAATAACAACCTATGCCTCTGCCGAATCCTCTGCCACTCGAAGGTGCATTGGATTGCTGAAAACTACCCCTACTGATGGTAGACTGAGCACTCTGTGCAGGCTGATCCTGCCTATTGCGCTTGTTGTGCCACCAGTTACGAACCTTTCCTGTTTGAGGACTATTTTGTTGTTGTGGTTGAGGGCTATTGTTCTTTTGAGGTGTTCGTTGTTGTTGTTGCTGCCCACCCTTTGTGGGTGTCTGTTGGTTCTTGGAAGAACCACTTGTCTGTGACTGTCCACCCCATGGACTAAAACCTACCGCAGGGGCACTCCTAATCTGCACTCCTGTGTACCCACCTAAAGCCATAACAAGGTTCTCCTCTACAATGCGAGCCTTCTCCACCGCGACTTCCATAGTCTTTGGCTCAAAGACTCGGACACCACCACTGATGCGGGTGTTTAAACCCCTGATGAAGTGTTGTACTAGCATAGGCTCATCATCACCAATACCAGCATATTGCTTAAGTTCATAGAACCTATGCTCGTATTGCTCTATAGAAAGAGCTAACTGACGTAGATCATGGAACTCGTTAGCCCTACGTTGCCTCCAGTGTTCTGAAAGGAACTAAGCTCTAAACCTCTTGAGAAACATCTCCCAAGACACAGAACTAATATCTAAGTGGAGCTTCTGCTCCTCAAGGCACCACCAAGTAGAGGCGAATCCTCTCAAGTGCATAATAGCGCATCTGGCACGGGTATTGCTACCGTATGGGTGCATGGCAAAGCATCTACCCAAATCTAGTAGCCAGGTCTCAGCCTCTAAGCCTCCTCCTGTACCATCAAAGGTAGGAGGACGTGCCCTCAGTAAATCCCTCATATGACCTGCAGTAATAGCATCCTGATGTGCTGTGTCCTCTACTCTCCTAGGAGATCTATCTCTCTCTCTGACAACCTCCTGCTCATCTACCTGTCTAGGTCCAAGACGAGCTAGGACCTCCTCTAATAGTGGACGTATCTAAGAACCCTCTATTGCTGACTGTTTGGGATTCTGTCCCTCATTTCTCTGACCCAACTGTTCTGCCTGATCACTGTGGTGAGGGCTAGGAGGGGGAGTAACCTGAGGGATCGGCCCTCGGCCTCCACCTCGACCTCTCCCATGACCTCTTCCTCCTCGCCTAGGCATGTTCCTACACATAACAATAACGAGTCTTAGATACTATTCAACCAAGGCTAACAATTGCGACACTACATAATAGGTCAACCTAATGGGCTCGTGATTACCCAGAGTGTCCAGTGTTTGTAACCTTGGCTCTGATACCAATCTGTAATGCCCCGTCTTAATAACCTAAGAATGTTGCAATAGTGTATGAAGGTGTAATAATTTTTTTTTAAAGTTTAATTATTAAGTTAATTAATTGCATACATTCGTTAAAATACTAGACGTTACACTACTTTGAGTTTCCATAAGTGACTTAAGTATTTCGTATTGCACATATTATTTTATAACATAAAGATAAACATTGCATAACATTGAATTTCATTCAAGATATAATAAAGTACAAATTTTTTTCATTCATTGCATTTGATAATATATACAATACTCATCCATCTGATGAGGTAGATCAATAATGGTTACATTTTACAAGTGTTCACCTCACAACATTTGAGGGATGTTTAACAATACAAATTTACAAATAACAATGAAGAAAGTACATATAAATTTCCATGTGCGAGCTCTCCATCCATGAAGCTCTCGATGCCATAATCAAACTGGGGGCCCAACGGAGTAAGGTGCACGTTCCACCCAACCATGTGGTACCCGTAGGTCCACCCCCCGTGCTAGGAGATAGTAATAAGGTTACCTAGAGCTAATCTACTAACCCTAGACACTAGTACACAACAGACTATTGGTTACATTGCTTCCAGATTTTAGACAATTGATTGTAATACAAATACAAGGTTAACTGTTACTTTAGGTGGAGTGTCATCACAATAATGCAAAGGTTACCCTGGTGTTTCTTCCTAGGTTTTGGCCCCCAATCCTTGGGTTACCCTGGTAACCTCTTATGAAACCCGGCCCCTATTGCATACTATTGTGGAATCAAATGTCTTTTGAAGAAACAAGACACCGATTTGCCATTCCAGGCCTTCTCATCTTATACTTATGACTGTGATAGCTCAAGAGTCATAAGAGAGGCAAAGTATCTTGTTAAGTGTTTTAATCTAACTACTATGTTTTTTAGTTTTCACTGATTTACTAACTATTTGTAAGTTACTCTGACACCACTTTGTGTGTCGGCCCTTACAAATAGCCACTCCCTTAAACATAAAAAGGATTTTTAAGTTCTCTAACTAAGGTTTACAAAGTGTACAACAAACAACAAACAATATCAACACCATTCATATGAATTTCAGTGTTTATGTTTCCAAAAATCAGGTACACAACTTAGCCAACATATAATTCATCTTAACAAAAATAGGATCCCCATGGTAATAAGTAGTTCTAGAAGACTTGTTGATTTATTACTTTCCCATTATTCCAAATGAGAAAACAAAAATTTAAAACAAATTGATAATTAAAAAAAAACTTACATTAGGATATACTAAATCCAATCAATCAAAATATGTGATACACCAAAATCAATCATTCAAAGTGTCATTTGTTTTCCATTCTATACCAAAAATGAAATCTTCTCATAAACATTTATTGCAATAAAATTTTATGATTATTTCAAAATAATAGTTCATTCTAATCTCAAACAACATAATCAAAATAAATCCACTGTCATAATATCTATTTCTGAAAATTTAATAATATTAATAATTATAAATATTATGTATACATATTATATATATACATATAATATATATTAGGGTATTAATATACATTATATATATAATATATATACACAATAAATATAATTAAAAATTCATATTACAAATTACCAAATCGCAGGTTTTAAAAAAAAAAACATTGAAAACGTATTAAACAATGGAGGTTAGGGCCCATAGCCCTAACCCTACGCACAGTGCTGCGAACACAGTGGGGAGGGGCTACCTTCACAGCCCGCCCCGCAGGCTCGGCCGCGATGGCTGAGCCATGCGCTGCCCGCATGGGCGGCGCTGGCTCAGCCCTCGCCGCCGTGCCCCTGCGGAGACGGCTACGGGTAGCCCTCGCCCGCACAGAGCTTCGACTCTTTTTTTTTTTAACATATTTAATTTAAAATATTTCACTATTAATAACAATGAACTTAATAGAATTTCGACTATGGATTTTCGCCCGTATGGCGATTCTAATTTATTAATTCACTATTATTTAAAATAAATAATTTTATATATATATTTGTATATGTATGTAAATATATTTGTTACAGAAATATATACATATACAAATATATATATATAATTCATAAACTCAAACAGTTGAATACTAAAACAGAGCAATAACTTTCAATAGGAATTTCAAAAAGAATTCTCAAACCCTTAAAGACTTTAACAATTTATTTATTTTTCTCCTCTGTGATTTTCTACAAATACATAAATAACCCTGTTTTGCTCTTTTTATTTCTCTATATTCCTTTGTTTTCACAATACCCCAGAGGTTCAAAATAAATCAATAAAGAATTTTCTTTCCTACTGTTTAAATAAGAATTTTACCAAATTCCCGAGAAGAACACAAGAAGAAAAACAAAACAAATCTTTTTTTTTTTAACTATTAAAGAAAAGAATTAAAATATATAAGAAAAATACATGTAGTATAAAAGCTTCCTATAGGAGAATTGTTCTTTCCTGTAGCGTAGATTCCCCAAAATCTTCTTTAAAGAAATCCCCAATTCCAAGAGTGCTTAACTAACACACCAAGATCCTCAAAGGGATCTTCCATAAATATACAACCAGATACAGAGAAATAACAAATTTCTAAGAAGAATGAAATTTTACACAGCAAGATTTTTTTTTTTTTTGCAAAACCCTCATAATTTCCACGTGAGGAAATTGAATAACCTTCGTGTTTTCCCGAGATCCAAAATATCCTTCGTAAAATTTTTCAACAAACCCAATTAATGGAACTTGCACACATGTCGAGAATATGCAAATATCTTTTAACAACTTTTCGGCAACTTTGCCCTTCAATATTTGCATGCAATTTATTTATTTAATTTAAATTTTACAACCACTATCCAAATCTCATGCATTTTTTTTAATTTAATTTTACAATTTTCCTCAATTTATTTAATTTTCAAATATAACTATTTACTCACTTAATATTTTAATTTAATTAATTTATTTAATTAATTAAATAAGTTTGATCTTTTAAAATCAAACCATTTAACCAAATAAGCTAATTAATTAATTAAATAATCAAGCAAGTAATTTCTTCCACATTTAAAACATTAATTTAAATAACAATAATTTAAAATACTATATACTATCATTTAAAAATTACCAAATTTACCTTTCAAACATTTTATCCAAATAGAAGAATGTAAGACAACCCTATGACTCAAACTAAAAATAGACAATGTACTAAGACCAAGTTTATAGACTAGACTAGGGTAAATCAAACTACTATCTCCCGATCAATGTATCCGTTGAGTCTTGACATGCTCAGACCTGAGTACCCAGGTGGAGTCGGTGTCATGTACCTACAATTTCTTGCAACCAAGCAAATAAAATGCATATATATATAGAAAGCATTAAACAGGCACACCGTGCGGAGAAAATCACAGATATCACAGGGCACTCGGCAAGCAAGTGACACGATTTCGTTCTCCACACCAATACACGTCACAACAAACTAACAAAATAAATAGTTGTTAGTTCATCATAAACATGTACATAGCAATAAACAACTGAAAGTAAATATCTCTGCTATATCAAATCATGTATGAAAACAATAATCACCAAACAATGTATCATAATGTCACAAAATAATTCCACTGTCGCTCAAAACCAGCGATCAAAATATCCAACAAAATATCATAGGTCTAACAGTATAAAAGCACAACAGCAGAAAGCATAAGCATAAACGGAGGGGTACTACATGATGAATTGCTTGCGGTGAATTTTCCTAAAGCCGTAGAAATCAATAGGTTGTTAACTACACATTTTCTTGCATCAGAAATTGTTTTACTTTCTAGTGGAGATCTATGACATGAACTTGAAAATTAATCTTCTTAATGTGAATAATATAGGTATCAACTTCTCACATGCAATTTCCAGAGCTACTATGGATCCATTCCCTTATACCACTCAGACTTCCCATCTCTGCAAGCTGCAACCCTCGTGGTTATTGCTCTCATTACACTTTGGTATCGTCAGGATTGTAAACTTTTTACACAAATTGATTGATTACATTCTTGCTCACCAGCTCTCAAAGAGAAAAGCAATCAAAAAAGTATATATTCTTACCCACCAGCCCTGTAAGGCTAAAGCATCCCAAAAGCAATGTCAACTAAAACTTGCCAGAAAGTTAAACATAGTATTGTAAGCATCCCAAAAAGCTGTGTATACTCAGATTGAAAAAAAAGAAAAGAAAAAGGAGGGTAAAAAGAGTTATATCAAAAGACTAAAGATAAACTCCTGCTAATCATCTCCTGTTAATCATGTAAGTTCCAAAAAAAATTGGCAGAATGAAAACCCCTTGAACATGGCTTATGAGCCTAAAAGTATTAAAATTTTTGATTACGCATTCCAGTTACAGAAGGTTTGTAATTTTTAAACTTAACATAAATCTTGTTATGGAATATTTTTGTTTCCCATCATAAATCCCTGTACTTTAGCTAATCATATCCCCATCATTCTTGAACCTTGATCCGCTAATTGCTGCTTCTTCACTTACCATATGATGGTGTGTGCCATTTACAAATTCAATGGCAACAAGGCCTAGGAGGTGGAAAACTTGAAAGCTGAATTCCTTAAACAAAGTCACGCTGTCATCTTCTGCATTACTGACCTTTCAACTTTGGGTTTCCCTTCTCTTGGATATCTTATATTAATGGGGACATCTGAAAAGTTGGAGACTGATATGAGCCATAAGGTCTTAGATCATTATGATTGTACACAACCTAACTAAGCTCTTAGCCATAGAACTTGATAATCATATTCTAACTTTATCCAGTCAAAGGAGCTTCAGGCCATGGGGCAAACATGCTCTAGGAGTACCCACAGAACTTGAAATATTATATTCACCGCTCAAAGATGAAAAATTCAACAGATAAAGTTTATTAATTCTTATATGGATTTTATAGATCCTTTGACCTTGTGTCAAGACATCTTCCCATCTAGAGATGGAAGATTCTGTGATTATCAAATTTGGCATTTCCTTATCATGAAATTATGGGAGAGAATCCTTGGATGGGTTTGCACAAGAGTTGGAAAAACTGATTATATAAATTACAATCCTCTAGGAGCAAAACTTAGATTAGCACTTCAAGGCTCAGCGGCCAATTGCTCATATGAGATCATTCTGGCGACAAACGTCATGGAGATAGCTGTCAATTTAGCATTCAACATTCAATTCAACTTTCTCTTCCACTACAAAGTTCATCTTATTTTTCTTTTCTTATTCCCCACTTGAAGGAACTCTAATCTCCTCGATTTGTGTTTATTTTTTGACATGTAATAGGAACTCCTCAGTTTTGCCTTCATTCCAACTCACTATCCTGAAATCACATTTTAACATAATGCAGTTTACCAACAGATCCAAGTACATCATCTAGGGAACTTTCTATTGTAATCAAGACAAGTAAATATAGTCAACTTCCATTCTCATAGTAATTATCTCTGGCACAAGGTCCAAAAGTGTGTCCTAGAAGGAAGGGGGGAAGATTGAGATTAATTACGTAAGAGATATACACACAGATAGAAAGCACAAATCCATTTACAAATCATTAGCAATTTAGCATTATACTAATTGTCCAATATTAGAAAAATTCTTGTTTATGTCTAGCAATTAGAATCATGCGAGATACCATGTTGAAAATAATGAAAATTGAGAAACATCTTTTAATTAAATTAGTCACATGTCAAGTACTAATTTGACATATGCAAAGCTAAATACATAAATCCATAGATGCCAAAAGAAACAAACCTTGACCCTTGATACTCATCTCTTATATTGGAAATGTATCCTTGTCTTGGAAACCCTTTCAGGAATATCTCCAAATTTTAGGAGATTTCAGGTGAAGTTTCTTTGCGTTTCTATATGTCTACTTGAAGCATACCTTAGAAAATAGGAGAACTTATTATTGAGGTTTTTCAAGTATATTATATAAATTACATTAGATTTTTTTTTAAATGCTGTTATGTGGTTGACAAAAGATGAAAGAACTAAAAAAATATACTAATAGACTTATTTTTTTACATAAAAAATTATAAGTTTTATTGTGGTAGAAATTTTCTTAGCAAATCTCAAAGAGGTAATAGTATGAAGACAAACAATAATAAGGCTTAAGATGTGTGCAGTTAGTGTACATAGTTTCACAGCCTCAAAATTGCTCAACCAATGAGAGTCTCATTCCCAAAGGTCCAATAATGGCAGGAACCCTAGCTTGGTTCCTTCTCAAAACCAAAACTTCTAAACACATATCAATTCCTGGATATCCAAGAATGAGCCCTTAAGATCCTTTTATACTTTTCTTTGAAGAGCTCACACACTTTTCTTGCCAATGTGGGATAAAAGATATATTTTATTTTTTAGTGACTTATGATATAATATTTTATTTAAGCCACTTTATTAAATTAATTAAATATAAGGTTACTTTATAATATTTATTTATTTAATAACTTTACAAATAATTAATTCAATTATTTAGCTCCCTTATTACAACCATCCAACTGAGTCCAGGAAATCATCCACTAACTAGGTAACTGCCTTCAAAAAGACCCTCTAACCAAGCTCCTTAGCCTACGAGAGTCAGGAATAGGCTAAACCCTTAGAAAATTGTTCCTCACAAAAATGGGGACATTATAGTCCGCCCTCCCTAGGATTGCTTGTCCCCAAGCAATTGCAGACTGGAATGCTAAAGAATTTGCTCGTCTTCCCATGTGGCATCCTCTACTGGCAAACCTTTCCACCTCACCAAAAAATTTTGAATCACCCTGTTCTGCAATCTCCTCTCCTGGGTATCAATTATCCTCTCAGGAATAAGAATCATATGTCCTTCCTCATCCAACGGTGGCAGCTTCTGTGAAGAAGTAACCTGCTGACTAAGTGCCCTCATGAGGCATGAAACATGAAATTCTCTATGAATCTCACTGCCCCCTGGCAGCTCTAACTCATAAGTTACTCGCCAAACACACCTGATGATCCTATAGGGCCCATAAAATTGAGACTTTAGCTTCAAAATACTACTAAATTCCTCATAGATGATTGTCTAGAAATCTGCAACTGAAGGTAAATCAAGTCTCCAATCTCGAGTCTACTCTCAACCCTATACTTACCAACATATGATTGTGCCACCTTCCATTTATCCTAGAGTGTCTGCAACCCATGCATCTTGATGAACTCTCTGAAACACAACTCTACCACCCAAGAGTTGTGGGGATGGACCTCAGGCATCCATCCTGTCCATGAACAAACTCCACCTGGATCCCATGAACTAGTTGAAAGTCCTCTAAACACAACACCAACTGACTTTCGTTGCACCACTTTGATAACCCCTAGAGTCCAATTGAACCAAACCTCAAGCTCCTACTTCTGTGAGAAATTGCCTGGTGAGAACAACTTAAACTCATCACCTGAATTCTAAATTATATCATACCAGGGTGAATCCAAACACATCCTATTCAACCCATCTCTCTACATAATCAAATCTTGCGTATGTGGGTTGAATGAAAACTAACGAGCACACCTCATGATGCAATCAAGGTGAAACTCTCCTACCTGCGCATGTGTAACCCATCAAATACTGCCATCATTAGAAGAAGACTCACAGCTCACAACCGGATGAGTTGGTCTTGCAGCAATGTCATCACAACCCCATGCGTCCCTGTCAACAAAACCTCTGTTAGATAGCAACTACAAGTGTCCTAAATCACTATCAGGAGTTGAAGGAATACCATCATGAGTGCCCTCAAACTCCTAAAAAGAGGCTGGAACATCACCGAGGTCCAGTGTGCAAGATTTAGAATAAACCATCTTCTTCTAACAAAACTGACCAATGTCAATCTCAAAGGTACCAATATAGAGCTTGGTGCTCAAGTCTGCATTGATGCCTGAACTTGCAACCAAGATTGATGTGTATGTATTATCAACAATCCAACCCACATTAAGAGGTCTCTTGAGAATTTGAACGATGCTTAACATAGGTGCATAAACACATATACCAACATTTGACAAGTTGCCGATGTAAATTAGAACAACACCATGCAACCTGTGAATCAAGTCTATGATGGAGCGAAATGTATCTCTACTGCCCGTGGATGATAAGAACTCATCGTCACTCCATGTCCTAACTTCAGAGTGACCATCCCAACTCCCCCAATCCATGCTAATAGCTGTTGCGCTCAAAGTGTATCCGGATGAAGTAGGACAATCACCAACCAAAGAAGTAGGAGGTAAAACCCAAGTTGATGGCACTAGAATACTATTGCCAACATGTCCATCTCCAACCCATAAACTGAAACCAATCGAAAACTCAATCATATACCTCTCAAGATCAAGAATGATGCACCCATCTGACTCCTCATGCCTATCCGACACACAAGGAACTGCTCCTATATCCTGAATGTGAATGCTAGGAGAACTCACACTACTATCCTCAACAAGTGTCTTGGCTGCCATGGCTGATTGAGTCTTTGCTGAACATGATGAACATCTAGCCAAACTCAACTCAAAGCAAAGCTCATCAACATGAATCTCAGATTCCTGAAGAGCTAACTGAGTACTCCTCAAGGAATCACTAGTAACCCTAAACTCGTGAGAAAGTTTATCTACTTCATCTTATTTTCTTCTTAAATCCTCTGAATAGAACTCAACGAGGTTGAGAAGGTGATCCTGATTTGAAAGAAAGTGGAAATATTTTTCTTTCATTGTTCTCATACCTTCTTTGATTGCACGCAAATCATCATGAGAAGACTTCGCATCAACTCCCTTTTGTCTTCCCTCTAATTGAACCATCAAAAGGTATTTTCAATCAGCTTGTGCATTTTGTCATGATGAGATAAGGCTACCACGATCTCATCCTCATTCACCTTCAATTGGTTCCACAAACTATGCAGGCTATGGGTTCTATAATTAGTTTCTCCTTCACATGAATAAGCATCTGATTGTTCATGAAGTGCTTGAGTCACCCAACTATCTTCTTCTGCAAAGTCCTGTATGCACACATTCCAATTTGAAATTAGGTCAGCACCAATTCCACCTATAAAATCATCATCAACGCCCTTATCAAGTGTCTCTACACAAGAAGGCTCAGTCTGTACTTTGATCTCATCACCCAAGTCAGCTGGATCACTGGATGATGGCATGCTATCTACATGTAAAGAAGATAGAACTAGTAGGCCAAGGGAGATTAACTCTTCTATGTTCAACTATTCCCTTAACTTTTCAATTTTCTACTCAATCAATTTTTTTGTGAAATCGTATGCTACAGTCGAAACATGCTGCTCTCCTCTCCAAATGTCTAACAAATTAGATCTTAATTGCTTGCAAACCTCATCATCTTCATCTAGGAATGGGGATAGAATGTTGAGCATATCTGTCTTCACCTTGTATGAATGACACTTCCTGATTACTGATATTAAGCAATCGAATAATTGGAGAATAAGAGCATCATAATCAAAATCAATCATGATGATACATGATTGCACCTTTGCCATCAATTCTAAAATTTTAACCCTCTTACTGAAGGTAGGGCTTTTGATGTCATCTAACCCATTGAAGCTTTCAATCATATGTGCTGAATATTTTTTTCATAGCTTCATCATCATAGGGCACCTGGGGTACCATGATTCTAATCGATTCACTAAGACATGAAGTAACGAGCAATTTAATTTCCTCATCAAGGTGCCCCAACCAATAGGGCTGATTTAGAGAAAACACTACTAGTGTTAATGCCAACTGCATCAACTCAGAAGGTGTCTGCTAAACCTGGTTCAAACACTTTTCCACCACAAGAAGTGTGCTTACTTCATCTCTTCTTGATTGGAATTTTTTACCAAGCCTTTTCCCTAAACAGTAAAGTGACTCAACAAAACTTTTTTTCTTCATCAATAGCCATGTTCCAATATGAAAAACCAATCATTTTGTTTTCCCCATAGGATGGTAGGATTTTTGGCTCTGATACCATTGTAATATCCCTTGCTACTTCAGATTTAAAATTTTTTCCTTCAAGGAATATCGTTAGGTTCACCAAAACGTGAAACAAAGATCTTGGCCCTCTAACACCTTAGGATTTTTTCACCTAAAAGAGAAGGATAGAGAAAAATGGCAATGTTCACACTTCTTGAAACCACCGATGTATTCCTTACAAGATCTGACCTTCATTTGCTGATTTAGGTCGCAAGGAATATCGTCAAAAACTTCTCATGCAATCTCTCTACTAGCTGTTTCTGAGTTTTCAGTTTGCTTGCTTGACTTCCAATGATCTCTAATAAGTTTAAATGCTTGCAAATCAACTCTACAATAACTAGGCAATGATATAGAATGATAATGCAATTCCCTATGAATTCTACATGAGAAATATGCACCTACAGCCAAGTAGCATTTTTACAAACACTTGGCATGCAAACTAGTATGGTAATCAAGAGCATGATAGATATCACGTTACATCAAACATATAGCATGCAACTTATAACTCCTTCATTTATTGACAACTTGCTTTACAATGTTAAATAGATAGCCAAGACTCTTGGCAACGAAGTATGCAACTAATAAGAAATCTGAGTACAATGGCAAATCTGATATAGACGTTCGCTTACAGCAGCAATAACTACTATTCTAAATGCTTTGAATGATGCAAATGAAGTAGAAGAACCTGATTACAAGGAGTTCCTTTGATAGAAGATGATGTAGCAGCAATTATCAAACAAAATGATCTTCTCTATAATCCAAATCGAACCTCCCTAGCAGCCACCCCTGTTTCTGACTTGAAGCAATTAATATAAATTATTTGCAGCCTCTTTCATCTTCAAAATGTATCTAAAATCATCTCCATGTCTTGTGAAGTGAAGCGCTCCATCCACAATGGAAATTCGATGCCAAAAATACTAGCTACTAGCAAAATCGTGGTTCTTCAACAAGCTACTATGTTGACTGAAAATTATATCAGAAATTCATATCATGCCAAATTTGTCCCAAATGTTGTGATTTCAATCTGCAATTATGCCCTAATCGAATCTCCATAATTTGGTACCAATTGAAGCTCTTCCTCAAATGGAAAACCACAATACATCAGTTGTAGTTTACCAAGAAGAATATGGTTGCAACAATAAATCAGTTGTTGCAACTATCAAACCCTTATTCAAAAATTGTACAATAATACATCAGCTATTGTACTCAATAAATTCCACAATGAAGCACAAGTTGAACTTCAGAAATGAAGCCCACAACTCACAATAATCTCAGCTGATAGTTTCATAGCCTCAACCAATGAGAATCTCGTTCCCAAAGGTCCAATAATGATAGAAACCCTAGCTTGGTTCCTTCTCCAAACAAAAATTTCAAAACACATATCAATTTCTGGATATCCCAAAATGAGCCCTTAAGATCCTTTTATACTTTTCCTAAAAGAGCTCACACACTTTTCTTGCCAATGTGGGATAAAAGATATATATTTTTTTTAGTGACTTAAGATATAATATTTTATTTAAGTCACTTTATTAAATTAATTAAATATAAGGTTACTTTATAATATTTATTTATTTAATAACTTTACAAATAATTAATTTAATTATTTAGCTCCCTTATTACACCCATCCAATTGAGTCTAGAAAATCATCCACTGACTAGGTACCTACCTCCAAAAAGACCCTCTAACCAAGCTCCTTAGCCTACGAGAGTCAAGAATAGGCTAAACCCTTAGAAAATTGTTCCTCACAAAAATGGGGACATTACATGCACTGGAAATGATAGATTCACTACTTGTGGAAAGCTTTGGGATGGAGGATAGACCAATGGTGTGGTATGGGATGAACCAAATCATCTTCCCAATTGTTAGATGGTATAGTTGGTCTTGTTGGGTTGAGGATAGACCCTTGGTGTTGTATGGGATACACTGAATTCTCTTTCCATTTGTTCGATGGTGCAAAAGATTGAAGAAAAGGATGGTTCCATAATGTAATGTGCAATGAACCATTATTCTTTTCTATCTAGGATGCACTAAGGGCAAGTGTTAGCCAATATGGATGTGTCAGCTAGTCATTGTGGTATATGTGATGTGTATGAGCCAGTCACTATTGTACTTGTGATGCATATATGAGCTAGCCACCATTGTACGTTTGATGTGTGTATGAACTAGTCATTAATGAACTTGTGATGTGTATGAGCCAATCATTGTTGTACTCTTGATGTGCATATGAGCTATCCACGGTTGTCTTTGTGATGTATGTTGGAGCTAGACACCAGGTGTATATGTGATGTTTGTTGGAGCTAGTCACTGTGTATATGTGATGTATGCTCGAGACAGTCACTGTATATAACCTTGGGGATTATGGTATGATATGACCCCTGTGTATTTGTGTATGTTTAAGGATTGGTAATGTTTGGTATGGACCCAACACTTGATGGAAAAGCATTATTATCATTCTATCATAATTGGACTAGGTTGATAACTTATATTTAATGAATAGTCCTGGTTTAAATGTGAGATCAAAGATCTCATGCAAGAGGAGAGAGTAAACTCACTCTAACATTATTGGGAAAATTACGAAGCCTCTAATTTCCCATGAGGGGATATGTACATAGGGTCATCATGAACCCTCGAGGTTTAGGTCTGGGTCTAGGGATGACCCTAATTATATGAGCTTAGCACTTTTAGGTGTAAGCATATAAGTGGTGACGTTGATTTGTCATCACCATGGTAAATAAAGAACTTTTGAAATCAACACATCAGATTTAGATGAAAGATGCTTGGACAATTAAGTTCGTAGTTGTTAAAAATTGAATTTAAAGAAAAAATTCTAGTGGCAAGTTGGGAATTTTACAATTTGTAGTTACAAAATTTATATATTAGATATTCTTAGGACTGTTGCATTTACAAAACAGACCATAGATTTGATGGACAATGAGAATAAAAATTACAGTCTACCTATTGTTTGGAAAGGGACAGGCCTCTTCACAAGGATAATTTTTATTTTCTTTGCTTGCTTGGCATGGATCCAAGTGACAATCAGTTGTCCCAGCATAGAATGTAGATATCCCAAAGTGCAGAGCATGAATGCAAAGGATACACTTTCTTCTTCAAATCTTAGAACATTTCTGCAGAATCACTCAAGAAATGCATTAAGACCATCACCAAGAATACCTCTCCCGTGAATTGGGTGCCCATCGGAACAAATGTCTGATTCCTTATGTAAAAACAGGGAGATATCCCTCCAGTGAAGGTAGCAACAAAAACAAAGACGAGACACCAGATTTTCATGAGAATTAAAGGTTTTTCTCTTATGTTGGGCTTTGCATTACCATGCCGATCAGCAGGTGAATGACTACCTCCTCTGTGAGCTGCAATCATGGAATTAGTGAGCCCACAAGAATAATAACAGTTACAAATAACACTTACAAAAACATTTTGATTCTTGCGAAACTTTCTACAGTTACAAAGAAAGTTTAGTATAGAATGCCCTGTTGGCCATATAAGTTTTTTTAATTTTTTTCTGTCTCCAAGACTCCAAGTACATGTCTCCATTTTCATACAAGTATGAGTTCTTGTCTCCTACTAACTATGGATAAATTATAAGAGACTGATTTCAGATAGCAGATTGGTGTTACATTGAAGAAGTTGTTTGCAGTTAAGGAAATTAAACGATAATAAAAAGTTAACAAGGAAGCAGTGATGCTTCCATTAGTGGGTTCTGAATAAATAACTGTTGTTGGTTCAGTAGAGAACTTTGTTAATATAGAACCTTTGAGTTTCATCGGTAACTCCAAAAGGTGCTAATTTCTTCTTTTGGAAGTTGTTTGAGATATCTCGATTAGTTAGTATGCATTGTACTTAAGTAGTCTATTGATTTCAGCGAATTTATATATGGATTAGCTATATATGAAATGAGAAGAGCTTTTTTATGTATTTAATACAAAAAAGAAGTTCTAATTGAATCCATACACTAATGATTGATCTTGCCATCTTCTGAATCAGAGCGAAAATCTGATATGTAAAAGAGAGTTGAAATATATGATTCTTTAATGCATATATTTTATTAAATTATCAAATGAGTATCCATTTATGGAAATAAGGTGCTTTCAGTTAAATTTTACCTTATTTTGGGGGCTTCAATTTTCTCGCTCATGTTATTTTTATCGGTTGTACGTTCAAGTCCCATTAACCTGCTTTGATCATCTACATACATTGATATAATATCTTTCTGTATATTGCCCAGGTATATAACAATCAGTGAGACTCATGGTAGAGCTCTCTTCTACTATTTTGTTGAATCCGAAAGAAATCCAACCAAAGATCCAGTTCTTCTGTGGCTTACTGGTGGTCCTGGTTGCTCAAGTTTCACTGGATTTGTCTATGAGATTGGTTAGTTAATTGGAATCTTGAATTACTATTATTGTTTATTTTCTAGTGCTCCAACATTGCCATTTTTAAAAGATGGTTTTACATTTTTCAATAAAATTCATATCAACCCTAGGGAATCTGGGAAATAGGCATGCAGTTGAAGAACAATTCTATAGATCACCCAATGTTATTTCTAAGGTTCCACTCTTGTCCCATGTTCCAAAGGAATGACAATATAAATCAGGAAAACTATAGTTAAAATCGATTACCTTGGATCCTTCTTTTGCCTCTTAGACTATATAAGATGTAACAGTGCCTAGTAACACGCTACTTTCAAGCTTAACTATTGATTACATTATATGCGACTCTCACACAGTACTGCATTTTCCTAATAAATAGGTTGTTGACTTGTGCCCCCGGTGTATTCATACTGACAACTTGAAGTAACACCGATAGTTTTCCTTATTCTTCATTAAAAGTTAAAATGGTTCCTATAGTTTTTTTTCTTTTCTTTTCTTTTTATATCGATTTTGATTGCAATTGTCTTTCACTTATTGCAGGCCCAATGTATTTTGATCTCAATTACACTGGGGGTTTACCCAAGCTCGTTGACAATCCACACTCTTGGACTAAGGTCTGATTCATTATTCCTCTTTCTTTTAGAATACTTTTAATGACAACTTCCAATTAGCATTCCATGGCTCATTTTTATCTCTTATATTGTTTACTCAGGCCAAGAAGACCTATTAGACTGTAATATAACCCTAAATAGCTCTTTGCAAATTGGGTTTTTCAACTTGGATCTCTATAATCTGTTTCCATGTCCAGTTAACTCTTCATTTGTAAATAATTACTGTAGGGCAGAGCGTATTCCTAATTCAAAATTTTCTTTCGTGTAACATATCCACTAAATTGTTTTGCACTCTTAGGTGTGCAACATTATTTTTCTTGATTCTCCAGCTGGGACTGGGTTTTCCTACTCCAATACAACAGAAGATTTAGTTTATGGAGAATTTAAGATCGTCACAGATGCATACACTTTCCTTATGAAGGTATTTAGCTCTATCTTATCAAAAAAATAATTTTGAAGAGTTTCAAGATTTATCAACTTTAAGAGTTCCAACAAGTTGAACATAGCTTATTATGTACGATGCAGTGGTTTGAGGCATACCCTGAGTTTCTATCTAATCCACTATACATTGGAGGAGATTCTTATTCGGGCCTTATTGTACCAATGTTGACACAGAAAATAGCAGATGGTATTGCATGGTCTCTGCACTTTGTATTATTTTCTTTAGAATATTTTATTCTTTTTTCTTTCAAGCGATCTGAGGTTTTTTAATGCTACTAGTATTAGAAGTTGGCTATGAATTTTACTTCAATATTGCTCTGAAACGTGGAATGCAAATTATTAACTACAAAACATCACGTTTTAGTGTTCTGAGCCTGAAAGCTGAGATAAGTTTTAAGCAATCAAATATTTTTGTTTAATATCTAAATATGAGATATATTTAGTTTTTTATTTTTATTTTTTATTTAAGATAAATTAGCTATGGCTCTATTAGGGCACCACTCTTTAAATTTTTAGGATTTATTCATGGGACTGATATCTTATACAATTTCCTTGTGGCAATGTCAATTTAATTAATGCTCTACCAGTAGGGGATTCTATTGCAATTACGATTCAATCTAGTAGCTCCTTCTCTTGCGAGCCTTCCGTTCTCCAACTCCTCTTCCCTCTCCTTCCCGTATCTTCCTCCCACAATCCTCCAACATAATCACTCCAGCTTGAACACCTTTTCCTCCAGCATGCCCCTCTAGCTTGAACGCTTTCATCTTCTCACCTCCAATCTCCTACAAGGCATCTCCTCCTGTCTAGCATAATCCTCTAGTTTGAACGCTTATCATAAGTGTGCTCCTATAATCTTCTGCTATAGGACCTCTTCTCCTCTCTGGCATACTCCTCTAGCTCGAATGCTTCTCATGTTCGATCTCCTCCTACGAGATCACCACTCTATCAGTCAACATGTCTATCATGCTAAGGTATCACTTGGGAAGAATTGAACCTTGGTCTCCAACATAGGAACCAACTGGTCCTACCACTTGACAACGACCCCTTTGATGTGAAATATTTAGCTTATTATATAATATTTAATTAAGAAAAATATCTATATATTTGATCAGATTTGGTACAAAATTCAATTACCAATATGAGAGATAATTTTGTGATTGTCAAATATCTATTTCTACTAGAAAATACTTAAAATAATGAATTAGCGAGGAATGGCCTAGATGAATTTACCTGTAAAAGATTTAGTTCAGGAGACAAATACGAAGTTCTAGGCTGGGATGTCCCATCAGTATTGTATTTTGGAGAAATATAGGATTCTGAATGGTCTATTAGTTGCGTAATAACATTGTATATGTTGCTAACATAGCTTTATTCACTAAGAGGGAAGTTGCATTTGTTTGTGAGGATAATATTTTCATGCTTGCTTTCTATCATGTATTTCCTTTCCTTGTGACAGGCATTGAAGCCGGCGCAAAACCAATCCTAAATAGTAAGGTCAAATTATTCAACGGAACTAAGTGAAGGCCAAAGTTCTTTTGTTCAGTACCTTCAATTTGTGTTTCTGGCTGTGGACCAACTCTTTTTCTTGTATTAGCATTTTTTCAGGATTAGATGGTCTCATAGACTGATGTCTTGAATTGCTACTTTTCAGGGCTATCTGGTTGGTAATGGGATGACAGATCAAATATTTGACAATTCAAAGGTTCCCTTTGCACATGCAATGGCCCTCATACCAGCTGAACTATACGAGGTTTCTATATATGAAATCCACTGAAAGCTTAAATGTCTGCAATTTCTGCATTCACAAATGTTAATTACAAGGCAACCTTGTGGTAGAACATGAATAGTAGTTTGAAATGGACTTTTTGGATAAAGATATACTATAATGTCTCAAATATTTCAATCATTTATTATTCTAGAAAATACTTGCTATGACATTTCTGATATGGCAGGCAACAAACGAGGCTTGCAATGGTAATTTTTCATCCATAAATCCTTCATGTCAAGCCAAAATAAGTTCAATATATCAGGTGAAATTCACAACCCCTACCTTACTTCTTGACTGCTACATTTTAGTAATACAAATTTCCTGGTCTCTTTCTAATACTTGTTCTAATATATTGTTTTGAAAAAGCAATTCTTTTCTCATCTCAATACTGCTAATATCCTCGACCCAAGTTGTTACCCAATTAAAATGAAGCAAGAAAATGTAAGTGGTCGAAAAGAACCAGCAAAGAGATACAAGAAGTTGGAAGTACTAGATCAGCTTAATGAAGTAAGGAGAAGAATGTTTACTCAAGTTCGGTCCACGAGGTTCACAGCTCAAAATGGATATCTCCAAATTCCCCTTCAACTTGGTTACGGAGACAAGCCTTGCCCTTCTCTGGTAAATAGAATTCATCCTTTTTTGATCCAGAAAATGGGACGCTTGAATAACAAATGCAAATGGTTTAATGCATCTTTGCACACAACATTTACATTGTCCACAACTTTGAGAATACATATTATAACCTGCAACAAAGCTGGAAATTTACATATTAGCGTGAAATAGCATTGGGGCTTCATTTATTTATGCTAGAAGCACTAGGAGATGTAAGAAAACAACATCCTCGTTTGAACAAATTTTCAAGCTATTGCATAGTGCACTTTGGACTGAGGCATGTATTTGAAGCATATTATATTTGCAATGTAGCAAGATTTGATCTCCAATTTTCTTTCGGCTTCTTGAATAGCTATCCAATACAAGAAGATTATAATCTTTGTATACGCTTAATATTTCCATCTATTTAACCTTTAGACTGTAGATGTCTGTTCTTCGTAAAGACATCCTTAAACAGAACAGTTTCTCCTGGATGATAAACAAAATGGAAATTTGATAGGAATTGTTTGTTCCAGATGTTTGATTACAACCAAATATTGTATGCATTCTATTAATATAATGCTTCATATTGTGAAACAGGACAAATATGAGCTTTCAGATATCTGGGAAAAAATTCCTTTTGTCAGAAAAACAATTCATGCCCTACCGGTAGTCTCTTTAACTCACTCCCTGCCATGAAGATGAACCAAATTTAATATAGGAAGCTAATACCATTGTGAATTATATATTGAGTTATGATCTCACTGTTATTCGTTGAAAAATGCAGACAAGATTATTGTACAATAATCTTCTACAACTTTCCAAATTATCTAGGGAACTAATTCGCAACTAACTACTAACTTAAGTCGTTAAAGTGACTTTATTAAAATATGAACTTTAATTTTTCCAACATCTGTGTGTGTCATTAAAGTGACTTTATTAAAATATAAACTTTAATTTTTGTGTGTGTGTGTGTGTGTGTCATTAAAGTGACTTTATTAAAATATAAACTTTAATTTTTTAACATCTCCTTTAGTGTGTGTGTGTGCATGTGTGTATCGTTAAAGTGACTTTATTAAAATATAAAATTTAATTTTTCCAACATCTCCTTGTGTGTGTGTGGTTAAAGTGACTTTATTAAAATATAAACTTTAATTTTTCCAACATCTCCTTGTGTGTGTGTGTGTGTGTGTGTCAAATGAGTGTTGGATTTCTTGTGTGTGCGTGTGTCAAATGAGTGTTGGATTTCTAGTGTGTGTGTGTGTCAAATGAGTGTTGGATTTCTTTCAGGAGTAGAGTATAGACCCTTGGAGGGGTCCTGCATTCCAAAATATGTGGTGTCAAAGCTTCCATATCATCCACTCTCTGCTTCAGGGTGGCAATTTCTACATCTTTATCTTCTATATCCTCATCCTTCCTTTGAATTTCCTTCTTCAATTTTTGTTTTTCCTTTCTCCATTCTTCCTCCCTTCTTTGTATTTCTCTCCATAAATTCAAAATTACTGCATGTATTGTAAAACCAGGAGGATTATGAATGCCTACCAGTCTTTTTGTTGACAGCGGCTCCTCATATGGCACTATTTACATAGACTCAAGTTGTCCAGTTATCTCTAGCTGCAGGGGTACTATTTTTTCTTTCGCCTTTTGTTGTAGGGATTCTCGTTCTTGTTCTTGATGTGGCTATAGGAACTCCTGCTCTAGTTCTAGTTGTTGCTATAGGACATCCTGTTGCAGGACTTCTTCCTCACGCTACAAGAAATCCTAATTTTCCTCAAACTCTTCTGCAATGTTAGCAAGATCGGCCAATGTTATATTTGTTGCTCTCCCATATATGTCATCTTCTTCAACATTCTCCTGCCCCATTGGAACTTCAGGGTCCCCGTGTGATGTCTCACTAGGCTTAGGGCTTTCCTGCTGAGGTGTACCAATCACAAGCCTAGTTGGTCTTGATTTCCTGAGAGGTTTCTCACGCTTTCCTTTGGCTGCAGGATGAATAGTGTTAGCCTTCCTCTTTTTAGAACTTGGCACCTTTCTTTCTATAGGTTGTGTTTTGGCCTTTCCTTTCCTTGTTTCTACTTCTCTCTTCTATGCCCTGGTTTTCATCAAGGTCTCAAGTGGAATGTCACCATCAGAATTGAAGGAAGAACTTTTTTTTTCTAAGTGCTCTGTTCCAGAAGAAATAATTTCTATGGTTTCTTCTACTGCAGGAGGATTCACACAAGAGCCAACACCAGAGGTTGAAGCGTCAAGAGGGGCTTCAACCATGCTCAATCTCCTGCTAGACCTATAGGGTTGAGGTAAAGCCCTAGGTTGCAAGTGTTGAGGTCTAATTTGATCAACATTTATAAATTCTTCCCAGGTTATTGCAGATACATCATGCAAAGACTTTTCAACCAGCAATTTAATTAGATAATGTTGGGAAACAAAATTATCCCTACCTTTTTGGGTCTCAGTCGCCATGATTGAGAGAAGATTGTATAGCACGTTGGGCACATTCATCCTCCTATGCCTCATGTGATTCAAAAGCTTGAAGTGTATGGAATGCAAATTTGATTAGCAACCCTCACAGGTGATGTATTTGATAACATAAATGGCTATCTACTTCCATGGCTTGGGCAAAGACATTCTCTTTGCACCCTGTTTATCAATGCTCAATGGGGGGTCGTTTGGCTTTGTAAATTTGACCCTAGCTGATCTGGCGTCTCTGGTGGCAGGGTAATTTTTTCCATCATCTAGTAACCCTATGACCTCTACAATTCTTTCCTCAGTTGCCACAACTTCCAACACTTTTACTGTGGATTTCCCTTCAGAAAATGTTTGGGCGAATTCAAGGGCAATGCATTCATCAAAGCCATCCAGCTTTAGGAAGTAATATGACCATCCACAGTTTCTAAATTCAACCAAGCATTGTGCATCCTACAATAAAACATCATGCACCATGGGTTCATTTTGAATTAACCCACCTCACATTGTTTGCAATCAAACAAATGCTCTTCAACTTCTTTCCTACAATTCCCGTTTGAAAATCAAGCTCACTTTCCTGTGGTACTTGCTAAATTTTCAGTGCTAATATTGACTGAATTTTCTTTTCTTTGTTTCACCTTTTTGCTTGCAAATCAAGATTATGATAGGGGCAATAACAACAAGAAAATGAGAGATAAAGGGGAATTATGATGGAAAGAAATGGCGGCTGCAGTTCATGTCACTTCACACATGCAAGTCGTCCTCTCACTTAGATTTCAAATCAGCTCATTTAAAAAAATTTGACGTACCCTAGCATAAATTGACACATGGGCAATATATTGACATCATTTTTTTCCCCTCCCCCCAACCTAAATTTGGACATGTGTCCACACATACGAGATGGGAGTGGTGATTTGATAGGAATGATGGCATTTTATGTAAACTTGTATACTAATGTACAATGATTAAATGAACACACTTAAAAGATGATTAAAGATAGCAATTAATGCGCACATACCTAAATGTGTGGAAGATTTGCTGCAAAGATCATGGAGAAAGTACCACTCACCTTGTGGGAATAAATTGAGCAATTAATGAAAATGAAGTGGAGTGAGATGAGATGGAATGAAGTGATGGAAGAGAGAGAAAGATGGTGATGGATGGGTGGATGCGTGGATAGGTGAAGAAATGAACTTCCATGTAAGTGAAAGTCTTTATTATGAGAGAGTACACACCTTAATTAGCCAGGAGGGATGCTAGGTACATTCCCTTCAGCTACAGGAAGCTCAGTTGTTGAATGCTAGGTGAATTGCTGCAAGAACTCTTCTTTGGAAGCTGGCTTGTGAGATAATCTGAGGCGGTGACCATTGACAAGTAATTTGAACCTGGCAGGGTCAATGATAGTAAGTTGAACAACTCCATTAGGAATGACCTCAGCAACTTCATATGGTCCTAGCCACCTTATCTACAATTTTCTTGCATTGTCCTTGTATCTTGAGTCATAGAGGAGGTCCCAATCTCCTGGTTGAAATTTCTTGTCCTTGATAAATTTTCTGTGCCACTTGATTCTTCGATTCTACACCACTTTTGTATGTTGCAGGGCTGCTCTTCTTGTCTCATCCAAAGTGTTTAGTTGCATGATTCTTTCTCTTTGTGCCTTAGAAATATCCATCCCCAAATCTATTACAGTCTGCAGAGTCTTATATTCAAATTCAGCTCACATCATAGTTTTCTTTCCATACAACAACTCAAATGGGGTTAAGCCTATAGTTGTTTTCCAGGTTTTCCTATAGGCCCAAACAACTTCCGGTAATATGTTTTCCCAAACCTTTCTATGAACAAATGTTGTTTTAGTCAGAATGGCTTCAATCTCTCTGTTGATCACCTCAACTTGGCCATTAGCCTATGGGTGATAAGGAGTAGAATTCCTATGTCTTATGTTGTACTCATTAACTAGTTCTACAACAAGGGTTGATGTGAATTGTGCCCCTTGATCAGTCACTATTTCTCTTGGGACTCCATATATTGTGAAAATCTCTTCATAAAGAAATTTTGCGACCTTGTTATCTTTTGCATGCTTCATGGCCTTAACTTCTACGGTCCATTTTGTCACATAATCAATGCATACCAATATATAAGACTTACCATTTGATGGAGGGTCAATGGGTCCCACAAAATCCAATCCCTACTTGTCAAAGGGGGTGATTACTACCTAAGGGCACAGTGGCATCTCATCAGACCTAGTTGGTCTGCCCATTCTTTGACATCTATCACATTTTATGGTTTACCTTCCTACATCCTTGTGGAGTGTTGGCCAGTAATATCCTGTGTTCAAAACCTTCATTGTTGTCCTCTTGGCTGCAAAGTGTCCTCCACATGGTTCGTTGTGACATGCATGCAAAATGTCATATTTCTCATCTTCTCCCACACACCTCCTCATGACATGGTCAGGTCCAGTATAAAACAAACATCCAGCAATCCAAGAGAAAGGAAAATATTTTTCAATAAATGCCATTTTCTCTCTTGGAGAGAAGTGAGAAGAAATTCTACTTGTGACCAAGTAATTGGCTATGTCAGCATACTAGGGTGTTTGTACATTGAGGGAGAATAGATGCTCATCAGGGAAAGAGTCATCTATAGGCTAATTATCTTCTGATGTAGTTAGCCTTGAAATAAAATTTGCAACAACATTGGCCTTCCTTAGCTTATCCACAATGGTTATATCAATAATAACCATCTTGCCAATCTACCTATGATAAAAGGTTTATTCATGAGATATCTAATGGTTGCATGATTAGTGTGCACAAAGATTTGGTAGCCTGTTATGTAATGTTAGAATTTGTTCAATGCACAGATTACTGCTAGCATTTCTTTTTCCATCAATGTATGATTGAATTCAGCTACTTGTAAATTTTTGCTGACAAAGTAAATGGCATTTTCAACAACTCCTTTTTGTCCTCTAAAAAGTTGCAGGTGTGTTGCATAAGCCAAATGGGAGCACCGAATAGGCATAGGTCCCCCATGGACAGGTAAATGTAGTCTTCTCCTAGTCCTCTAGTGCAATTTGGATATGGTTGTAGCCACCAAATCCATCTTAAATAGAAAAGTATTGCTTTCCTACAAGTGTGTCCAAAACTTGATCAATGAAGGGTAAAAGAAAGTGGTCATTCTTAGTGGAAACATTAAGTTCCCTATAATCAACACAAACTCGCCATTTCCCTCCCTTCTTGAGCACAATCACTAATGGAGACACCCACTGACTATCTAAAATGGGGTAGATAAATCTTGCATCTAGTAATTTCTGCAGTTCTCCTTTCACAATCTCTCTTAGTGCAGGGTTAATTCTTTTCTGTGGCTGTCTTACTGAGGTGCAATCATCTTTGATGTAAGTTCTGTGTGTACAAAGTTTAGGATCCAATCCCTTTATATCATGATAATCCCATGCAAATGCATGATGATGGGTCCTTAATAGGTTTTCCAATAACAATTGTTGTTCTTCATTTAATTTACTATTAACATTCAAAAATTTTCCTTCTAACACCTGTACTTGTGTAGTTAACTCTATCATGGTTGCTTCATTAACACATGGTACCTTTAGTTCATATGGAAGCAATCTATGGGACATACCTATTGCTGCAAGAAATATGTCTGTAGGAATGGTGGTTGCAGGAAGAGTGGCTGCAGGAAGTCTATTTGCAGGAACAGTGGCTACAAGAAGAGCATCCGCAGGAAGAACGTCTGCAGGAATAGTGGCTATAGGAAGAGTAGGCAAAAGTGTCTTGACTAGAGTAGTAGAATGAGAAGATGATGCTTCCTCCACTTCACAATGGTTCTGAAGGATGTTAGCCAATACTTCATCCTCATCTTGGAACTACATGAAAGAGCATCTACCTAGCATCATAAGCTGCACCACAGAGTTAACTTCCTCGGCCTCTTCACCAACATGTGGCCATATAGGATTATATTCATCATGAGATGGTTGAGTAGGTGGATAAAGAACAAACTTTTTAGTGCTCCTCCTATCTAAAATGGTCATGTCACCTAACCAACATCTAATGTATGCATCTACAGTCGCTAACCATGGCCTTCCAAGAATAATGGGATACCCGCCTAATGTAGCTTTAGGAAAAAGAATGATAAAGTATGTTGGGTACTCCTAGGAGTCTAAAACTACCACAAGATCCTCCACTACACCATTAGGCTTAATAGTAGAGCTATCAGCAAGCTGCAGGACAATAGGAGTGGACCTCATGCTTGCGATATTTAGTTGTTGCAGGATGTCTTTGGTCATTACATTTATTGTTGACCCTAAATCAATCAGAGCATTCTTTACTTGGATTTCGTTTATAACAACTGCTACCATAGGACTGCCTGGGTCATTATACTTGGAAATAGTCACTTTTCCCATAATGATGTCAACCAACTATCCCACCACATGAACTGTAGTTGGGTTCTTCTTTTTCCTACTTGGCTTCTTAAGACATGCCTCCTTGATTGCCTTGTTGTAGATTGGAACATCCTCTATGACCTGAAATAGAGGTATCTGGACACATAAAAGCTTCAGCTGGTCCAAGATATCAAAATTTGTATCCTCCTTTTCTTTCTTCTTTTTGGCAACTTCCAATCTCTGAGTAAATGGTGGCTCTTGTTCAGTTTGCTTGACTTGGATTGGTTCAGGATTTTTAGGTACACTAGGCTAAATGGGATCATTAAGAGGTTCCTCTTCCTCTTCCATAGGGAGCTCAGTGATAATGGGCTTGGGAGGGGCCGGTAGAGTAGTACCTGAATGCAAGTGGATATCACTTACACTCACAACATTTGCAGGGAATTGATTTGAATTAGCAGAGTAGGCAGGCTGCTGTTGTGGTTTGTTATTTAGATTGGGTGTGGGCTAAGCTGGTAGTTGAGTAGGTTTAGGTGCATTTGAGTTGGGATTAGCAAGTGGAGGCATTATAGCAGGCTACTGGGGCTGAGAAGGTGGCTGCATGTAACTGGTTGTCTAAGTAGGTCATTGATGCCCTCCTCTCCATTGATTCATTTGTTGCCGATTTCCTGGAGGTGGCTGCCAATGTCCTTGAAATTGCTACCAATTCCTCTGAGGTTGCACCACTGCGGTGGAGAACTCTAATGACTGGACCAATCATTTGGAGGGTTACTCCAAGACTATAGTGGATAGCCTCCATAACTGGGTGGATATGGGGGCTGCCATTGGTTACCAGAGGAATAGGAATTGAAATATGGCCCAGCATAGGATAGTGGATCCGGTGGCATACCTTGTCTTAGAGCCCAAGGCTTCCTTTGTACAACATAGTAGACTTGGTCTTCTTTAATCTGGATTGGCTTGAACTCGGGTGGAACTTGCTTGCTTTCAAGATTAGCTGCCATCTTACATCTATAGTCCTTCTTCTTTTGTCTGTACTAGGGGCAATACTCTGTCAACATTATCTCTGCCTCCTCTTGCTTCTTCCTGGCTTGAAGTGTATCTAGCTGAGTAGCTAGATTATTGATAATGTCTTGCTTGAAGTCTTCTAGCAAATGAGTAATCTCCATTCTTGAGACTCCACTGGTAGTTGACTTACCCATGGAAGATTAGTAAGCTCTCCCTTTCTTTGAAGCTGCCCTAGAGTAGTTCTGGCATATTTTCTTGATATCTTCCCAAGGAACTTGGGAAATATCTCCTCCTCCCATGAGGTCCAAAGCATCAGTGCAACTATCATTGATTCCTCTTAGGAAAAGAAACTTCTATGAGTCTTGATTAAGTGTATGGTGTGAAGATTTTTGTAGGAAAAATGGAAACCTTGCAATGTAATCTTCCAAACTCTCATCTTCCTTTTGCTGCATCCTGAAAATGTCACCTCCTCTCATGCCACTACCTTTGCAATATTCCTTGTATTTCTCAAGGAATTTTTTCTTCATGTCTTCCCAAGTTTCTACAGTATCTCTACCCAGGCTCATGAACCATCTTAATGCAACCTTTTTCAAAGCAGTAGGAAATAGCTTAAGCCTATGGGCATCAGTAGTATAATCATAACTCCTACAAAGTATGTCAAACTCAAATAAAAAGGTATTAGGATCTTCTGTGACAAGTCCATAAAACTTTGGGAGTGTTGAGGCATGAATGTTCTTGATGTTGTCAACTTCATTCTAATGGACAATGGGGAAAGGAAAAGTCGGCTGGTAAGGTATGTTCCTATTTGCATCACCCATGCCTGATCAATGTTGTTCCAAAGAAAAGGCGTTCTCAAGCTAATTTTTATCTTCAAACGAGACTTCATAACTAGTCAAATCAAGATATGCATCAGCAAAGGGGTTTGGATCTTCTTCTCCTTCTTCTGGTAGATTCTGATAGTCAAATAGCTGGAATGGATTAGGATTGTTAGGAAGGAATCTCCCATAAGCATCCCTTCTCCTTCCTCTATGCATGCGGTATCACTCACTATTAGTCAGCTCACACAAAGAATTGGTAAATAATAAGGGGGGTCATTACTTCCTAAATGAGGATATACTAAGAAAAACTTCCAAAAACACTACAACAAGAAAAACTACCAATGACTCCAAAAGACTCCCTAGTTTGACACCATCCCCGACAACGACGCCAAAAATGTTGGCCTCCTACAATGATCTTAATAACTAAGCCTTTACAACCATGATTTAGAGATTGGACATCTAACTTGAATAGCCATTTCAATCATCATGAAGGTGCATTTAACTTGTCAACCCAAGGACGTGAACTTGAAATAGGCCAACACAATATGTGCACTAGGAACTCAAAGTAGCCATTCCATTCTACAACTAAGGAACACATAATATTAAAAGTAAATTGCTTGAAAAGGAATGAAACAAATGTTGAACATCAATCAATGACTATGCTAAGCTAAAATGCATAACAGGAATGAAAATTTGAGCAACAAATAGGACACTGCTTTGTTTGCTTTAGCTGCAGGAACAGTCATAGAATGAAATTCTAGTGGCTATAGGAACAGTCAGTGCCATATTTCTAACTAAGTACTAAACAACAAGTAATACTAAACTAATGGTAAACTAAGAAGACATATTACTCACCAAGTGGGCCCCCTTGGATAAGTATGCTCTAAAACTAATAAAAACTCAGATGCTCGAACTCAGAACTTTATTTTATTCACTGTGAATCACGAGTACAAAAGAGTATGTATTTGTATTACTAAAAATTGGAGAGTGCAAGTACAATATCAAATCATGCAACCTCTTTTGAAGAAGGAGCATCAAATCATTATTTATACTAACAACTAAATGAGGCAGTCAACTCCACGACTGGGATGACGCCATTTAGGGAAAACAAAGGAAATCGAGTGATGGCAGTTACACGTGCATGTAATATGGTCAGACATACAGGTCCAAACACATATTTAGCTCAACAGTAACACCCATGCATGCTCAATCATTAAAGTCCACTACAAGGCGGTTATGTTCAGTTGCATGAAGAATCTTCTGTCGTCAGCCTCCTTTGACTTGGAGCAATTCCTTTACTGGACATTATGATGCATGCCCAACTGGCGGTGTCTTCCTTAACTTAGCATATTAAATCTGCATGGTAAAGTCAGTTGCATAATAAGTGCACATCTATAACCACCTTAAGGAACATTCATTAACCACATGCAAAATCAATATAGATAATCCACATATTATTCCAAATCTCATTAAAGCTTGCAGAGATAGGATTAAGTCCAATGTCAATAGTTTGAGGGAAACATTATGAAAATACCGAATTTAACATTAAAGTCCATGACATCTACCAGCAAATAAACTATAGATTCTACCCAAAATTGGACCAAAAACTAGGCTCATCACATAACAAAGATACATGTAATCTATGTTGTAAGGATGAGTGTGTGTCTGGTAATAAAACTACATACACTATATAAGCATATAAAATTAATAATTATGAAGAAATATTTTGGCTATTGAAATGATAAAAGTTTTAAAGTCTATATATATAAATTGGTAATTTAAAACATAAAAAACTAATAAATTAGAATCTACTTTAATCACATGTACATAAATATGCATTGGGAAAATGAGTAGAAAAGTGTATTTGAGTTGAAGGAAATGACAAATTTTTTAACTATATAAACACTCTCAAGTGTTTTAGTTGTACAAAATTCATGGGTTATTATATCTATGACATCAAAATTATAAATCACAACACGGAGTCATGAGCTATGGTAGGGATGATCCTAGAATAATGCTTTCCATTTTCTGGATTAATGAGACATTCAAAATCATTATTTTTAGCATTTTTTTTTTTGGATCAATTATAGAGAACAAATAGTAAAGAATTTAAGGATGATGTAAACTAATGCACTATTATGACATTTTTTATTTAAATTAAGATGTGATTTAATTTAAAGATATGATTTCAATCATTTTATTTATTTTTTCTATTTTTTTTATTGTTATTATTCTATATTCATAAGTTTCACTACAAATAAAAAATTCCATAATTTCTTAAAATTATATTATAAACTCGAATATCTAGTGTCTAGATACTTTTTAGTAATTTGTTATTTAGATATTTTATTTATTATTAATTCTTGAATTATAACTTACATAAATTTTATGTTAGATTTATAAATAAAACAAGATTTAGGATCAAACAACGAACAAAAACACCTTTCATGCAAGAGAGTTGCAAACAATAATCTGTTATATCCTCAACTAAAATAACTTACAAAATGAAAACCTTCAAGATTCTTTGAGTGATAATACAATGAAGGAGAGTTCTTATAAGAGAAGAACCTAAATGAGAAAGGGATTAGATCATGACAAGTTTCATCATCCTATGTGATGAGATAAAATGATATAATAATAGCTCACTCTAGTAACAGAAAAAAAAAAAAACACACCTAAGTTTAGCTTAAGTGCATGAAATGAAATTAGCTTAATAATTAATTAAATATTAATTATTTATTAGCTATTACACATGAAGAATATTGTTGAAGCACACATTTAAGTTGTAGATAATTGTTGAATGATGATTGCTATAGTGCTTCAAAATGAAGAACTTCATCTGAAACATATGATGATCAGGATCAAGAAGATAAGAATTTGCATGAGTACCCCCAATGACACTACTTGAATCAGATGGAAAACAAAGGTAAACATCTAAAAATTAAAGATACAAATGGAACATGAATCTGCATGAGTGACCCCAATGACACTACCCAACCATGCAAGATGCAAGTAAAAAATATAGGTAACAAAAGTTTGAAGAACACTGATCAAGTGAAAATAAAAGGTCACCTCCAAAAAAAGGAATGCAAGAGTGTCCATATAGTAAATGCTTCATCTCACAAAATATATGGGTAGCCATCTGTTGCATTCGCCTAGTACATAGAAACAAGAACTAGATACATAGTTCACTCCAAAATGAAACCAAATAAGCATTAGCACCAATAGTAGAAACCCACCATAATGCAAACAAGGAAGAGCCATGATAGGTACACTGAAACTGTGTGTCACTAACAAGTGTATGAAGGAGAACCAAAAATATTTGAACATGCACATGAAAGTACCTACAACTGATAAAGGGTGTCGAAATTAAGGCACACATGCATGAGACAATAATCACTATATTTTGATGTTGTCATGGAAGGAACACTCACTTGACAAAGGTGTGATTGAAAATAAAAAGGCCTACACAACCCCTTATGACACTTTATATCATAGTGTGATTACAAAAGGCACAACAAGATGTCTGAAATCCCCAAAAAGTATACACTAGAGTGGCACTTTATCTCAGTGCATCTACGAAAGATAAATTACATGTAATTTTTTTAAAATGCTCAAATAGGACATAAAGCTAGAAATACATGTAGAATAACCTAAAAAAATTCATCCCACACAAACAAAAAGTTTCTATGAGCTAAAACGTCCAAGTGATTCACCATAATGTGAAAACACAAAAAGAAAGAATTAAATGTACCTAGAGAAAAAATCTAGAAAAAGTGCATAGATAGATGTGAAGAGATCTAAAAGACCTTTCCAACACCTCTAGAATCACAAAAAATAGATAAATTGGTCAAAAGTTATGAGCTCGAGAGTGAAAACAACATATATGACTTTGATAGGTGATAAAATGTACCAACAGAAAAACATGAGAAATAAACCAACACCATTTGATAGTGCTTGGAACTAGCTTTTCGATGATATCTTGTTTTCTCAATTTTGAAACTTTGAGAAGTTATCATGATTTTCCAAATTTGCTTAAGTTACAAAAGAATAAAAATAAAAATTTAGCCCCCTAGGGGCTGGGTGCTGGTCACCCATGCAACCCTAGGGTAGCATTGAATGGTTTTAAAAAAAAAATCCCCACCACCTCATCATTGATAGAGTGGTGGATGGGTTGTGAGGGAAAGTTGCATCGTCGATGACATTGCAACCACTTAGCCACTGTCACATAATGGCTAGTAGGTCATGATGAGTTGTTGGTCGTTGGCTGGTAGGCACTAATATAGTGTTGGCCACTATATATAGCGATAGCACTATATTAAACACTAGTTTTTTTGTTCTTTTTGTAAGATTCGTATGAAGGTTGTACAAGGACCGTATAGGCCCTTGTGGCAAAAACAATTGCCTCAAAATATCCCAACACCAAAATATTATGAATTTGATACCAAAATTCATCTATTTGACCTCTTGAATGCAATGGTGAGGTTCTTTTCACACCAAAAAGCACCAAAAATTCACCCAACTCTAAAAATTGCAAAAAAGCAAAGAAGATTCTAGATTTGCTCCTGTAACCCTAGTTGAAGAAAATCCTAAAAAATCGAGAAGGGGTTTGTTGAATCCACATTCTAATACCATGTTAGATGTGTGAAGAACACAAGATGTAGGATCAAATACCGAACAAAATTACCTTCCGCACAAGAGAGTTGCAAACAATAATATGTTATATTTTCAACTAGAAAAACTTACATAATGAAAATCTTCAAGAGTCGTCGAGTGATAAAACAATGAAGGAGAGTGCTTATAAGAACAAACCCTAAATAATAAAGGGAATAGATCGTGACAAGTTTCATCATCCTATGTGATGAGACAAAATGATCTAATAATAGCTCACTCTCGTAAGAGAAAAAACACTCCTAAGTTTAGTTTAAGTGCATGAAATAAAATTATTAGCTAATACATGATTACTCTTAACATTTCAAGCCTATATTATTCCATAACACATTTATTTTAGCATATATATCAAAATTAAATTATTATTTTTCATGAAACAAAGACATCTTTGTGGAGTGTAGTGCATTTTTTTAACAATTAAAAAAAATCTTAAGTCTCAAAATAAAGGTCATTAAACTTGGCATTAAAAAATCATGGCATTGATTCACGAACTCTGATAGAGATGATCCCACAATAGTGTGTTCCACTTTTTGACTTAAGTGAAATTATGAAAAATCATCATTTTCAATATTTTTATTTTCTATCAATTATAAAGAACAAATAGTCAAGAATTTAAGGATGATTAAACAAATGCATTATAAATTTTTTTATTTAGATTCAAGTTGCAATTTAAATTAAAGAAAAAAGTTATTTCAATCATATTTATGTTTTTCTTCTATTTTTTACTAAGTGACATTATTCCATATTGCATAACTTTCACTAGAATAAAAAATTCCATGATTTTCTAGAATTAGATTATTAACTCCAATGTCTTGAGCATATATATATATTTGGTAAATTTTTATTTACATATTTTATTTATTATTAATTTTTTAATTATGACTAACAAAAACTTTAGACTTATATTATGTCATAACACATTTATCTTAGCATATAATAATAATAATAATAAATTCTAATGAAACCTATTTGGAGTGTAGTACATTTTTTGATATTTTTTAACAATGTTATTTATTCTTGTGTCTTCAATTGAGGTCATTATTTCTTGTAATGGACTTACATTTATTTAAAAAATTTAATAAATGTAATATACAAATTATAATTTTTGAAAAGATAATACTAAGGGCTACATAATTACAAATGACATTTCCAAATGTCTCCATTTGATCCCCCAAAAGGTGAAGTATTTTTTTTTGATAGCATTTTTATAGTTGTGGAGGGGACTTTGTCAAGGGTTTGATTTAATCCTAGTGGGGTTCTATTCAAGGGTATTTGTAATAATCTTATTCAATCAACTCCCCTTAGATGGAACCCCTCTAAGCTTAAATTACTATTTTTTCTAAAATATGTGATTTCGAGGTAAAAAATAGGTTGTCCCACAAGTTTCAAGGTTTGTATTTGTATTAGTTACATGGAGAACATGGTTACACAAAAATGAATTGACACAAACTCAATGGATTGATCTTTATTTGGACTTGAACTTGCCACTCAAACTTTGCAAAGACTCGGTAAGTCAAAAACCATTTTTTTAAGGATTTGAATCTTTTACTAAGTGTCCTTCACTAAATAAACTTTTAATAAATAATAAACTAAATATTTAGAATTTACGTTGATCATACACATGTGTACATCAATCAAATGAGTACAAAAGTGGATTTGAGAAAATAACATTTCTTAAATATAAACATTCTCAAGTGTTTTAGATGTACCAAACTCATGGATTTTGATATCCATCACATAAAAAACATAAATCATAATATTGAGTTGTGAACTATGGTAGAGAACATCTTGTATCAATTGGATTAGCATCACCAGCTATGTGTGGGGTCCTATACTCATATCACATGCAAGCCTACAATGCTAATATAATTATAGTAGCATTACTCGAGATTATGACTAACTTGGAACAAATATAATTCAATTACTTATAATTTAATTAAAAAAAATCAAGAGAATAAAAATGTTTCTTTTTTATTTGGTATGCCCAAATATGATTTTTTACTTTTTATTTTCTAAAACTAGAGTGAGGGTTTGGGAAAATTTCCTAGTGAGGTCAAGGGGAAATGTTCCTTGTTGGGGTTCAATGGTAAGGTTCCTAGTGATGTTGGGAGATTTTTCCCTTGGTTCTCTCCATATCATGACATGAGGTAGGGTCAAGGTGTGGAGCCCCCACCACCAAGTCCAAATTAAGGCATTTGAGACCACACATACCTTCATGGTGCATGCCATTTTTCACAAATTAATCTTTTTTAAATTGAGCTCCAAGAGTATAAACTTCAAACACTTCAAAAAAGCAAGTGTTGAATCCATAGAGTAGTAATATGCTTTAACTCTATATCTTTTTCAATGTTTAAGGTTTAGAATTTCATTTAAAAAAAAATTAAGAGCTTTATACACCTGAGTTTGACTAAGAGTCCAAATGAGTTTGGCAAGTCTATCAGACTAGGAAAGTTTGGAAAAAAATAGATACATTTGTGGACAAAGAGATTAAGAACTATTCATGGACAAAGAGATAAAGAATTATCCAACCAGGTAGACTTCACATAAAACTCTCACAAAACTCAAATAATGGAATATAAACACACATAATATGAAACAAATAATGATTTTAAATTGATTCATAGTGTCAATTACATTAATAGATAATTATGTTGTAAGGACTCACAATAAGCCTTTGAAATTCAATGAATTACAAGAAAATTATCATGTGGTTCCTCAATCTGATGTATCTTGAGCTAATATACAATACGATGTTCTATGTTCCTCTATGTTATATTGAGTTTGCTATCAAACTTCCCTGAGCTAATGGTAACCTAACTCCTTGCTCCCAATCTTGCAATATGATGAGTGATCTTTTATAACAAGAAAGGATGAAATGTCTTGGCATCAACCTAAAATGTTGTACACTACCCTATGCACAAGTAGTAGGAAGCATGCGACCAATATTAAATGATTTTTATATTTTTCTTCATAAGGAAATGTGTAGATGATCCCTCTTAAGATGAGTATGCATTAAAGTTCAATTTGGTATTAACCATCAACCTCCCTAGGACAAATAATCTTATGTTTGAGATTAGGAATTGGTGTGAGATTCAAATATTTGATGCAAATTGAACTAGACCTTCTTCAAATGAATTTGACTAGTCACGTAGCATTAGCCAATAAGCAAAATATAATTACGCAGCCTTGTAGAATGCACCTCCTTGAAGCTTTGGTATGAGTTTGAAAGTTTTGTGATACAAATGTGACACGACATAGGAGAATTTTTTTAAAAAATTTGGATATTCTAATGTGGACTACAACAAAAATGAAACATTGTAATAATAATTGATCTTTGCGGAAGAGGAAGATGACTATGATATTTATTGAAGACTTGCAAACAGAACAAACATGAAAGAAAATGTTTTTGGCTAATGTAAGATTGTTTTTAGATGTTCCTCAATTAGAAACTCACAGCTTAGTGTACAAAACATCAAATGACCTAGCTTGGCTCAGTACTTAGATAGTCTAGCAAGTGCCTAACAAATTCGGGAATTATAATTACAATTTTATCGAAAATATATGCAAATACACAAGCAACAAATAGAATGTGAATGTTATGAACAAAAAAGTTTAACAACTACATTGTCAAATTCTCACAATCATGTGTGGATTCACATTGCACATATATGTTTTCGAGTGTTATAATCTGTTATCTATCATTTTGTTAACTTTTCTTATTTTATGAGTTATAATTATATGTTCATATATTACAATTTAATGAGAAATTAATGGCCACTGCTTGCTTTCTTTCTCTTCATTTTTTTTATAGGAGTTCATAACAGGGGTGTGGGTAAGATGTACTCCTCGTTTTATATATAAACGTGATATCACAAGTGTGATTATATATCACAGAAATTTAACCAAGAGAGGTTATCGTGCTTTGATCTACAGGTAAAGTGCTACTATACGAATAAAATCTTTTTGCTTACTTGCCATGTTTGTTAGAAGGCTTTCAACTCATCCGATATGATGTTACTTGTGGTTGCAGTTATTTTAGAGCTGTCATGTATCGTTATAAGCTCAATACTCACCACTGCATTAGATTGACTTTGATGTATCTGAATGTCGTAACAGTGGCGATCATGATTTGCTTATACCATACGTTGGAACTGAGGCGTGGATTAGATCATTAGGATATCCAATAGTTGAGGGATGGAGGTCTTGGTTTGTGGATGGACAGGTTGCTGGGTAAGACTACACAAATTCTTAATAATGGACTTAGTAACCTAATATAGAGTTAGTTGCTTTCTATTCAATACCAATGAAAGGAAAGATTTAAGTCTGTGGTATGTGCAAAATTATGTTTATTTATTTATACTGTAAATAAATAATGATGCCTGCTGTATGTGGCATCTAGATACACAAGAACATATGATTACAACCTAACATTTGCTACTGTGAAGGTGAAAGTTCTAATCCTACTTTTAGTTAGATTTTTCAGAAGCTTGTTTAATTATGTCTTTGAATCGAAAGCCATAACTTTTATCTCAAAGAAGGGATGATTAATCTAAGATATTGAAGAGCTAATAATGAAGCAAATTTTTTTATAGGGAGCTGGACATACAGCGCCAGAATACAAGCCTAACGAAGCATTCGGAATGTTCAAACAATGGATCTCTGGAAAGCCTTTGTGAACATTCAATTAAGATATTATTATTGCCTTACTCTTCTCTATGGTGGTTCAAAAATTCTTGATTTGAAGTATGTTTATGGAAATAATGATCTCTAAAATTCTTCTTAAACTATAGAGCTCTGGAAAGCTTTTGTGAACATTTAAATTTGTCTTATTCTTCTTGTTCAAAATTTTCTACTACAAGTATATTTATAGACAAATTCTATAGAAGTATGTTAATGAAAATGAGGTCTAACTTCCTTTCTCATATAAAGAAGTATCTTTTAAATTTTAGAAATTAGGAGTAAGATCAAGATACTGGAATTCATTCAAATGTATTTTTTTTGTTTCTGATTTTTTTATGAATAAGTGTCTATATTACTTTATAAAATAGATTTAGTCATAAAAAAATTGGTGGAAAGAATCATATCTCAAGAGTTCAAACGGAATAACAGTCCAAAACAAAACATAATTTAACGCATGTTACTATGCTGTAAGAACAGAAACACTAAAAAGACCCTGATTTTAGATTTATGAAATGGTCTAAAGCTCTATTCTATGTGTTTCCATGATAAATTGATTTATCAATCTAGGCACTCACTCACCTCAAGTAATATCAAGGTATAAAATGTGATCGTTGATGTTTTCCTTTGACTTAGACCAGTAAATATATTTCTTTACTAGGAGCAGAGAAAAGTTTTATTGTATATGATCTAAAAGAATCTCAATCAAGGAGTGCACAGAATTGTTTTACTAGGCCTTCTAATATAGGTAATATAAAATTCAAAAATTTAAATTTAATGTATATAATGTTACAATGTGAATAAAGGTGGTACGTGACAACCATGCAAGAATAATATAGAAGCTACAGATGCATGCTAGGAAACTGTCATGACGTTTGATTGTCCTAATAAATCTACACCATTCATTGAGTCTTAGACTCTTATCATCAACTTCCTGTTCAAACCAGTGGAGAGGCTACTAGCAAGAAAAGAGTTGTATATGAACTCAGCCTCATTTATGACATCATTGAACCCACTTATAATATCATCTAGAAAATTTTGATTTTAATGCATAAACCTCCCCTTTTCAATCTTTTGTTACTTATTACTGCAAAAAATAAGCATTAGTTGCTGACTGGAGTGATTAGTGCTCTGCATCAGAAATTAATCTCCTTTGACATCCAAAGTTGACCTAACTTATGACATCATTCCAATCATTTAATATACTTTAATATCAGTGAAGGAATTCTGGGACAACAGAGAGAATATTTGGGGATATCTACTGCTAACATCAGGTATAGTTTACTCAGCAAGCGGTTTCTCTAACTGTTGATTGCTGCCTTTACCGATTCTAACACTTTTTTGAAGAGATTTTAAAATCATCTTTTGATACATAATTTTTTTATGGTATTGAAAGAATTTTACGTAAGTATAAATTGGGACTAAAGCCCTTTTACCAAGGAAAACAAAGAAAAAAAAGAAGCCATCAGTTTAACAAGGAAGCAACCTGGGCAATAGGGTGATAGCTTTTGTTTTCAAGCTTTTTGAAGATTCTGAGGCAAATGGTCATAATGTTCAAGAGCAATGGACCAAGCTAATGAAGGGAGAACCATTAAAATCATCAAGCTTTGATATATCTTCAATTGCCTAGTTCGTCAAACTACATAAATTGTTTAGTAATTTTGAAAGAGATGTAAAAAGTTAAAACTATTAAGTTACCTTTAAATATAATTAGCGTTCACATCGCTTGCAACATTTAATGGAAAGCTGCAAGAAAGATTGGATAAGTTGGACAAAAAATTATGTGGTTTGACCTGCTTCATGGTTAAGCTGGTCCACTGTGTTACCAACATCCTATCGGTGGTTATGAAGAATGAAATGGACAACAAGAATGCTGAAAATCATCAGGAATGGGTCAGAGATGATGTTGTTAATCTCCCATCAAAGAACTAGGGAGATGCCAGTTAGTTCGTTGTTCATCTGTGTTTGTCCATTGTGTTTGTTTTTTGATTTTTTTTGGTCTTGAACTCTATTGGCCCTTGTGGCTCTTTGTGAAGGGTACAACACCTTATAAATGTTGCTTACCTTATCAAAAATATTTAATGGAAATATTCTAATTGTCCAGATTGGGCATCTATCAAGAAGGCAATCTCCAGATTAATGGAAGTTCATCAAAGGGCTAAAGATGAAAAAAAGGAGTTGATTCAAGTATTTTTTTTGATGAATAGGCATATATCTATATTAAATTAAAGATAGAAATATATATTCACAAAAAAAAGGTGGGTGGTAAAAAGGCGTACCCCAAGAGTCATATGGGTAGAGCCCAGAAGTTCAGAGTCATATGGGCCGAGCCCAGAAAGAAAGAAACATTACAAACATAATAAAATAAAAAGCCATCAAGGGGCCATAGCAGTACCAGTAGAGGGCGGAGGGTCCCTATCATCTGAATTCTTCCCCCATACATCTGCGGGGTTTGGAATGATGTCAGGGGGAGCCCAACCATCATCATCTTTCTCTTTATCTTTGTCCTCTTGGCAATGTGAGATTTCTAAATCCAACCGTGGGAACCATTTAGTAGCATTCGGCCAACCAAAACCACCACCAAAAGAATTACTAGAAGGCCACCCAAAAGTGCTGCCATCAACCCTCGCCATCCCTCCAAAAGGCCACCCTAGGTCAGCCCGTGGAGGAGAAGGCGACCGATGAGGAGGGCAAGAGCCACATCGAGGAGCCTGAGAGTAGGGGCGAGAGTCCTTGGTAGAGCCACTTCGCCGTCAACCCCAGGAAGAAGTGGTCAAGGGGGGCACATGCACCACAGTGCAAGGGGCATTGCCCCACTGGTCCAAGAGCTTCTAGAGGTGAGCAACTTCAAGTGCAATTTTTTCTTCTTGCGCTTGAATTTGCAAAAGAACATTAGAGAAAATCATCGCTTTAGAATATAAAGAAACAAATTTATCAATCTGGCTATGAGAAAATATGCATGCATTTCTATCTTTCCAAATACTGAAGAGGATCTCTACCCTGAAAGTGTGCCAAATTTGGATATACTTAGTGGGAAGCCTAGGAGAATCGCCCAACAAAACCATATGCCAGGAAAAAAGGCTCTAGCCTGAATGACTGAAAGAAGTCATGAATCCAATTCCACAACTGATGAGCTCTAGTGCAAAACCAGAAGAGGTGCTTAAAAGACTCAGCCTAACCACAGAAAGGGCAACAAGGGTCCTCGACCCACAAGTGGACAAGCCGAGACCCCATAGGTAAGCCTTGGAAAAGAATACACCAAGAAAAGTGGGTGAGTTTTGGCTCAACACTTGTAGACCAAATAGTAGAAAATATTTTATGCCAAACATACACTAAACACTGGAGGTGCCATCTTTGGTTCAAACTGTCAGTCATAGGAAAATGTAGCAATAGCCACTGATAACCAAGTTGAGGCTTGTAGTTTTTGAATGGTGTATCTGGCTACCACTTCCAGTCCTTCCACTAGGGCTATGATTGATACTAGGGTAAAAAATCTAAGAAACATGAATATAACTGAGTATCTTGTCCATTGGAAGGACTTGTCAATTGAAGATGCTACCTAGGAAGGACTTGAAATCCTAGAGCATCCAAATTTGTATTGCTTGAGGACAAGAAACTTTGGGAAGGGAGGATTTGTCATGTCTCTTTTTTCGAAAAGATAGTTGGAGTGGAATGAGAGAATTCTACTACATTCCTCCGTAGGAGCTCATCTTAGTTTGTGGTTTGGAATGTAGCATTTGTAATGAAGGCCCCACAACATATCTAGAGCTCATGGAAAAAGGATCATCTATTGAAAAGATATCGCTATTAGAATGTTGCCAATTCAGGGTCACTATGCCAGGATAGAGTCAATTTTGGGGATCCCTTCGTATTTCTCCACAGGAGCATGTTTAGGTGTGTAGTTTGGAACATAGAACCTATGATGGCATTTGCGTATCATATCCAAAAATCAAGAAGGGGGGATTAGGTAGCAGAAAGATATTGCTCTTGTGCTAGTCAACTGGCACCCACCTCTACAAGCTTGAAGCATAAAGACATTACAGGATTAGGTAGAAGTAACAACGAAGTTTCAGGAAGTTGGAATGAGCAAGAAAAGCATGTGGATGGGTTTACAGGAAGGCACGCTTATTACAAAGAAATCCACATTGGCCTTAAGGCCGACCTAATGTAGTGTGTTGGGAATTCAAATTTTGGGCTTTGGTGTCGATTGGGCTCAAGACCTACATGTTCCTCAAATAGGAATGTTAGCATATAAATGTAACGAAACCAATTCATGTAAAGGCATCAAATTCTTTTGTCATTCTATTGTAAATTTGGGACACTTGTGTTCTATTTCGTTCTATGGACGAAAACCCATAGGAGTTGTGTTTATTGGACGAAAACCTAGTGTTCACTAGAATTAGAGGACAAAACCCCTTTGGTTCCTGAGGAAATTCTCATCCAAGGATTGCACTGAGCTTCAAAGATTTTGTAAGAAAGTTATATTGTTGCTATTTGATTTGTGGAAGCAATTGTAAGTCAATCTGGATCACTATATGAATTGTAGTCAATATATTATACATATATCCTAGATTTCTCTTCATATTTTGGAGTAATATCTATTGTGCCTATTTTATCATGTTTGAATTCCATCTACAAATTAGTATTTGTTAATATTATATGTTAGGGACATTACACAAAACTTTATTAATGAGGAAAAAGAACACAACATATCAAAATAATAAGCCACACAATAAATATGGAAACTGCTAAGCCAATATAATTAATAAAAAATACAACTAGCAAAAGCCTCACAATTTTGTATCATCACAATTTCCATCATCATCAATAGAGATAGCTATAAAAATAGCCTAAAAATTTGTATGTTTGATGAACTATATATTTTTTAATAAAAAAAGACTTTTAATTGATATGTAAGAGGATGAGGCTTTGCTGCAAACCAAGAATATAGAAATATTGATATAAGCCAATTGACAATCAAATTACAATTTGAAGGGTATCAAGAACAAACAAGAAAAATAAACAAAAGATATTGAGTAAACCACAAATGACACCATCTTGAATTAAGTATGATGATTTATTTAAACTCTTCTTGTTTCTTGATCTTATTTCTAAAGAGAATTTTCTCTTCATAAAGTATATTAACAAGGTTCAATTAACCAACCGATTCACCCATATAATTTGAGTAAACATAAACAAATTTAAATAAAGACATCTAAAGTATATTCTAATAAATACATCTATGAATCTATAAAATAAAAGAATGACACTAGAAGAATGACACCATGATGGTTCTAATAAATACATCTATGAATCTATAAAATAAAAGAATGACACTAGAAGAATGACACCATGATGGACTTAAAAGGATTCCATTTAAAGTGGTTTTTATTATTTCTCATATATAATTCTAAGTTATTAAGCTCATTCAAAATTATTAGAATTGTTAAGATCCAATGTATTTTTAAATTAAAATATAGATAAAAGATAAGGATATCTTTATTTACTAATAATAAATGTGATTTCAAAGCACACATAAATTTGTAGAAATTTATAATTGATTTATTTTTTATCTTTATTATATGATATATATTTGATATTTAAGAGAATTGAAGCTAAATGAATACATTTGAATCAAACAATTACTATAACTCATGAACTAGAGGTTATCTCTACTCCAAATAATATCACTAGAATTTTAAACTTACAACCAATATTCATATCTTTCAAGAAACCTTTTTAATTATATTATTATTTAAAATAAAATTATTTTATAAAACCTATATTATAAAATTTATTAAAAAAAAAAAATTAGTTATATTATTATTTAAAATAAAATTTATAAAAAACCATATTCTTAAATTTATTAAAACATTTTTAATTATATTATTTATAAAAAATATAATATTTATAAAAATAATTTTCCTTTTATCTTATATTTTTAATACTTTTAAATTCACTATTTCAATCTCTTTTACATTTCATTCCTCTTTATATGTTTTCATTTGTTTTATTCTATCTAATTTACATGTTAGAACTCAAATAATGCAAACTTTTTAAAATTGAATTAAGGTGAATGAAATTTATAAAACCAACTACAAATGTATAAACATATCAACACACAAACATTGATAAACAAACACTATTGATGACATATAGTGTATACTTCTCATGTTGTATAGTTGGTTAAGGTTAGCATTTTTTAGATTTCTTTTTATATCTATGTATGGTCTTTTATTTTTTCTAGATTTTTAATATTTGTGTAATTTATAAAACTATTTTTTAACATGCATAGATGTTAAAATATAAATTTTTTATTGTATTGTAAATGGTTGAATTTTTTATATAATAATGAAGAAAGTTTTGATGTTGAATTTTTAATTTGAAAGAGTTTTCTTAAATATAATTTTACATATTATGTATTTTATTTTTTATTTACTCCAATTTCAATAATACATACTATTTATTATTATTATTATTATTATTCAAATATAATATTACATATTACACATTTTTTTATCAACACTACAACTTTAATGATAATACATATTTTAATTATTTTTTATTTAAAAAAATGAAAAAAAATTAAAATAATAATCTCCAATGATAAAACTTTTTCCTTTATTAGAGTCATGAACTATAGAATCAATTCTAACATGTATTTTTATCTTGTTGTCTTAAATATCATAAAACTACTATTGATAAAATGACAAAGTTTAGCCATCTTTTGAAAGAAATTAAAAAAAAAAAGAGTGGTGCAATGTAAGATAAGGTTTGAGACTTTTAACCGGAATCTTAAATTTTTTATTGTGAAAGTTATTTTTATTTTATATTTTTAATTTTAGTATGAACCTCATAAATGGTTGAAGTCACATCTTTAAAACTAGCATACCTATATTTTAAAAATATATGTAAAGTATGCCGAGAGATATCCTTCTCAAGATGCTTATTTTTAATCAATTGAACCTTAACCCAAATTGAAGCTTAACCCTAACCATAAATCTATTTGAACCCTAATCGTAACTCTATTTGAAGCTGGTTCGGATTACAGGCTCATAGACAAAGACAAATTCCCTAGAAGAGTGTCTTTCAAGTTTGAAAAAGTGTAGATAGAAAACCCAAACTTTGAAATGGTTGTCACTGACTCTTGGCTCACCCAAATAGTTGATCATCACACTAAGATGTGCATATTCAATAGAAAGTTGAAATTCATAAAACTCAGACTAAAAGAGTGCAATATCCAAGTCTTTAGAAACCTTTTTAGAGAAAGGGTCTCCTTCAAAGTAGAATGGCTAAAATCCAAAAAGACCTCTCAAATTATTTTTCTTAGATCCTAATAGAAGAAGAGAGGAATCTCATAATTCAATTGGATGATGTCTACAATTTTGAATAAATTTATTGGAGACGAAAATCAAGGATTAAATGACTTAAATAAGGTGTAAAACCAAGTTTTTTTCATTTAACATGCAAAATGAGAAGGCAAAGAAACATAATATGAAGATTGAAGATGCTTATGGATAAACTTATGATGATCCTGACACCATCAAGGATTCCTTGGTTTCCTTTTGGGAAAACATGCTCGTGGAGGAAAATGAAGACAAAAAAGAGAAGAAAAGCAGGATCTCTTCTTGGATCATATCCCAACCTTGGATGATGATTCTAAATTCTAATTTAAAGTAGCTAAAGATGTCATTAAGGAAGAATGTAGCTAACAATATCGTCATGGAAGAAAAGCTTTTACATCATTGTCAAGAGTTTACAAGCATGTTTGGTGGAGATCATTGTAAGTATCATCTAGCAAAAACATCACTTATTGTATATATGCTTGCCTACGCTTCACTTGGAGAGATTGAGTTTGGATGGAATATGTGAATAAATATAAATTGCTATATGTAGGATATAAAATTGTGTTGAAATATTGGATATATGCTCATCAATCTGGTCAAAAAATTTATGTCACCTACAATTTTGTTCCAACTAAAAGGTCATTTTTTCATCTAACAATTATACCTGAACATAACTGAGAATCTAACAATGTTCAGCAAAACTAACAATGTTTGCAAGAATTTTAGAATAAACAAGGATTCTTAAATATTGACACATCTTAACTTTATGTCTCCCTCTTCCCCATATTCTCTCTCTCCCTCCTCTACCTATCTCTCTCCCTTTCTCCCTCCCTCTATCTCTTCCAATTGGAGCTCCCTCCCTATACCCCTATCTATCTTCATATCTCAACCTCTTTGTCCCTTTCTCTTCCCATACATCTCTATATCTATGTCCATCTCTATTTGTCTATCTCTACTTATCTCTCTCTATCTCTCTCTATATCTCAATTGATTTTTCTCCCTCTTCCTCTCTCGTTCTATATTCATCTCTACCTCTATCAATTTTTCTCTCTTCCTCTCTCGCTCTATATTCATTTCTACCTCTATATTCCTCCCTCCCCC